>JAXIVJ010007957.1:0-52500 GCA_036785665.1 Chirona hameri | reverse complement strand
AGACGATCCATAATAACTGAAGACACTACATTCGACACCTCTGAGTTGACGACGTTCCGAAATGACACCTATCATTACCAGCGAGAAATTAGACGAGCAATACAACGGAAGACGTAGTTCAGTACTTTGTATCTCAAAACATACAGGCTACAGCCATTCACATTTGCATCATCTACTCTCCCAATATCCCCCAGCCTCGACCAGTTCCGCTTACGAGAGCATCAGGCCGGGAAGGGGCGGCTAACTTGAGACGTAGCGTGAACTTCTCCGCGAAACGGCTCAAACTCGGCGCGTTTATCCCTAGTTAGCGCCGAGCAGCTGCACGCCGAGTGCCCGCCTGTGACGTGGGGCGAGGGAGCGGCGTCCAACAGCCGGGGCACAGGGTTCAGAGAGGTGCCATAACCCCGAAATAGAGCCACGGTGTGGTGCCGCGGCGTGGTGGCGACATTTCTAGAGCGTTCGGCATGCAGTACTGACGGAGGTCCGGAGGTCGGTCGGCTTTGTAACATCGTGGTGGAAAATGCACTGTTGGCCGTCTGATAGGACGCGTTTGCTGTAAAGCATGTCATACGTAACACAACCATTGATCGCACACGTGTCAAGAAGGAACACAATTATATAGATTTAACAGAAAAAAACGAAACATATTATTTTATATAATTCCATTCGCAAATAGCCATAAATGTTCAAGAGTTGGTCACATTATGCAAATTTCATTCACTCAAAAGCCGTATCTGACAAGGGACCTTTACCCACACATCCATGTGCATGGTGGCCTACGCGAGTAGAAACGATTCGAACGCAGCCTCTAATTCCCAGGATAAACAATACAGCTGACACTAGCACTCTTGACCGCAATGGCAAATCGACAAAACTGATACGAAACTACATCCCTATTTGGCTTTCAATTATGCTAAGAAAATTAACACTTGAAGGCATTTCTATCGACAACCTTGGATGTTTTTGAGAGCTTCATAGTTGACTGGAATAAAACGTGACCAACGCGCTGTCTTTTCACCCTGGGTCTGGGAATGGATACAACTCAGGTTATGATAGAGGCTGTGGGCACACCATTCCAGCTCCACGTCAACACCTTGGGTCTGGGAATGGATACAGCTCAGGTTATGATAGAGGCTGTGGGCACACCATTCCAGCTCCACGTCAACACCTTGGGTCTGGGAATGGATACAACTCAGGTTAAGATAGAGGCTGTGGGCACACCATTCCAGCTCCACGTCAACACCTTGGGTCTGGGAATGGATACAGGGACTATGATAGAGGTCATTACAGGCTGTGGGTACACCATTCCAGCTCCACGTCAACACCTTGGGTCTGGGAATGGATACAGCTCAGGTTATGATAGAGGCTGTGGGCACACCATTCCAGCTCCACGTCAACACCTTGGGTCTGGGAATGGATGCAGTGACTATGATAGAGGTCATTACAGGCTGTGGGTACACCATTCCAACTCCACGTCAACACCTTGGGTCTGGGAATGGATACAGCTCAGGTTATGATAGAGGCTGTGGGCACACCATTCCAGCTCCACGTCAACACCTTGGGTCTGGGAATGGATGCAGTGACTATGATAGAGGTCATTACAGGCTGTGGGTACACCATTCCAACTCCACGTCAACACCTTGGGTCTGGGAATGGATACAGCTCAGGTTATGATAGAGGCTGTGGGCACACCATTCCAGCTCCACGTCAACACCTTGGGTCTGGGAATGGATACAGCTCAGGTTATGATAGAGGCTGTGGGCACACCATTCCAGCTCCACGTCAACACCTTGGGTCTGGGAATGGATACAGCTCAGGTTATGATAGAGGCTGTGGGCACACCATTCCAGCTCCACGTCAACACCTTGGGTCTGGGAATGGATACAGCTCAGGTTATGATAGAGGCTGTGGGCACACCATTCCAGCTCCACGTCAACACCTTGGGTCTGGGAATGGATACAGCTCAGGTTATGATAGAGGCTGTGGGCACACCATTCCAGCTCCACGTCAACACCTTGGGTCTGGGAATGGATACAGCTCAGGTTATGATAGAGGCTGTGGGCACACCATTCCAGCTCCACGTCAACACCTTGGGTCTGGGAATGGATACAGGGACTATGATAGAGGTCATTACAGGCTGTGGGTACACCATTCCAACTCCACGTCAACACCTTGGGTCTGGGAATGGATACAGCTCAGGTTATGATCGAGGCTGTGGGTACACCATTCCAGCTCCACGTCAACACCTTGGGTCTGGGAATGGATACAGCTCAGGTTATGATAGAGGCTGTGGGCACACCATTCCAGCTCCACGTCAACACCTTGGGTCTGGGAATGGATACAGCTCAGGTTATGATAGAGGCTGTGGGCACACCATTCCAGCTCCACGTCAACACCTTGGGTCTGGGAATGGATACAGCTCAGGTTATGATAGAGGCTGTGGGCACACCATTCCAGCTCCACGTCAACACCTTGGGTCTGGGAATGGATACAGCTCAGGTTATGATAGAGGCTGTGGGCACACCATTCCAGCTCCACGTCAACACCTTGGGTCTGGGAATGGATACAGCTCAGGTTATGATAGAGGCTGTGGGCACACCATTCCAGCTCCACGTCAACACCTTGGGTCTGGGAATGGATGCAGTGACTATGATAGAGGCTATTACAGGCTGTGGGACGTGGGTACACCATTCCACCTCCACGCCAACATGACACCATCCAGACGTCAGCCGCAGACAGCTCACCCGCAATTCTCCACATCAAACACGGAACAGGCTTGTGCCATATCTATGGTAGGCAAGCTGATGCCGGACCTGTCGCGCGATCACCTAGCATCCTGTCCCGTAGCTTTCAACCCACACATACGCCACTTTGCATAATTTGAACCGACAAAGCTAGCTTTCCCGGGTGAACGCAAGCCTTCAATTAGCGACAATGACGACAAATTGGACGGCAAACTGGCTGCCAATGCGTCATTTTCAATCACTTCACTGTATACAGAAGTACAGCTCGACAACCCATAACCCAAACTTGCCACGAATAGTACCCCCAGGGTCGAGACACTACCAATGAACTCGTCCCAGTCAACGCAGTCATCCCAGTCAGTCATCCCGTCCCAGTCATCCCAGTCAACTGAACTCGTCCCAGTCAACGCAGTCATCCCAGTCAGTCATCCCGTCCCAGTCATCCCAGTCAGTCATTCCGTCCCAGTCATCCCAGTCAGTCATCCCGTCCCAGTCATCCCAGTCAACTGAACTCGTCCCAGTCAACGCAGTCATCCCAGTCATCCCAGTCAACTGAACTCGTCCCAGTCAACGCAGTCATCCCAGTCAGTCATCCCGTCCCAGTCATCCCGTCCCAGTCATCCCAGTCAGTCATCCCGTCCCAGTCATCCCAGTCAGTCATCCCGTCCCAGTCATCTCAGTCAACTGAACTCGTCCCAGTCAACGCAGTCATCCCAGTCAGTCATTCCAGTCAGTCATCCCGTCCCAGTCATCCCAGTCAGTCATCCCGTCCCAGTCATCCCAGTCAACTGAACTCGTCCCAGTCAACGCAGTCATCCCGGCCCAGTCATCCCAGTCAGTCATCCCGTCCCAGCCATCCCATTCAACTGAACTCGTCCCAGTCAACGCAGTCATCCCAGTCAGTCATCCCAGTCAGTCATCCCAGTCAACTGAACTCGTCCCAGTCAACGCAGTCATACCAGTCAGTCATCCCGTCCCAGTCATCCCAGTCAGTCATCCCGTCCCAGTCATCCCTGTCAGTCATCCCGTCCCAGTCATCACAGTCAACTGAACTCGTCCCAGTCAACGCAGTCATCCCAGTCAGTCATCCCATCCCAGTCATCCCAGTCAACTGAACTCGTCCCAGTCAACGCAGTCATCCCAGTCAGTCATCCCATCCCAGTCATCCCAGTCAACTGAACTCGTCCCAGTCAACGCAGTCATCCCAGTCAGTCATCCCGTCCCAGTCATCCCAATCAGTCATCCCAGTCAACTGAACTCGTCCCAGTCAACGCAGTCATCCCAGTCAGTCATCCCGTCCCAGTCATCCCAGTCAGTAATCCCGTCCCAGTCATCCCAGTCAGTCATCCCGTCCCAGTCGTCCCAGTCATCCCAGTCAGTCATCCCGTCCCAGTCATCCCAGTCAACTGAACTCGTCCCAGTCAACGCAGTCATCCCAGTCAGTCATCCCATCCCAGTCATCCCAGTCAACTGAACTCGTCCCAGTCAACGCAGTCATCCCAGTCAGTCATCCCAGTCAGTCATCCCAGTCAGTCATCCCGTCCCAGTCATCCCAGTCAACTGAACTCGTCCCAGTCAACGCAGTCATCCCAGTCAGTCATCCCGTCCCAGTCATCCCAGTCAACGCAGTCATCCCAGTCAGTCATCCCGTCCCAGTCATCCCAGTCAACTGAACTCGTCCCAATCAACGCAGTCATCCCGTCCCAGTCATCCCAGTCAGTCATCCCGTCCCAGTCATCCCAGTCAACTGAACTCGTCCCAGTCAACGCAGTCATCCCAGTCAGTCATCCCGTCCCAGTCATCACAGTCAACTGAACTCGTCCCAGTCAACGCAGTCATCCCAGTCAGTCATCCCGTCCCAGTCATCACAGTCAACTGAACTCGTCCCAGTCAACGCAGCAATGCAAGAATGACGGTCCCAAATGCAGGAACGTATTCACTGTAGGCCACGCCACCTTTGCAGTCCCCCCCCCCCCCCCCCCACAGAGCGAGCATCGCGCTGATCAAGGTGACAGTTCGCCAGCGCCAACAAACTCTCAAAGTCAGCACGTCTTATCTCGCCTGAAGCGCGTCACAAGATCGAGTGGGTCACGTAGCCGATCGAGTAGTGATCCGAGCCGAGCGAGAAGTAGTTCGGGGCGGGTGGTGACACGTCACTGATAAGAGAGACGGTCTCGGGCGAGGGACCGATAGCACGGACATCCGCAGCCAAGGCTGGCGAGGCAGCTGCTCCCCCGGGTCGACTCGGCATGTCGGAACTGAGCGGAATTCGCTGAGATGGCTGAAAAAAAAAACATGGCTGGCTGGTCGGGATTTCTGTCGTCATATGATGGGTAGGGCGGTTGTTGTTGCCCGGGATCAGCAAAATAGCCCGTGATGTCCACCGCCGACCAGAAAAACAGCACTGATGTCCACCGCCGACCAGAAAAACAGCACTGATGTCCACCGCCGACCAGAAAAATAGCCCGTGATGTCCACCGCCGACCAGAAAAACAGCACTGATGTCCACCGCCGACCAGAAAAACAGCACTGATGTCCACCGCCGACCAGAAAAACAGCACTGATGTCCACCGCCGACCAGAAAAACAGCACTGATGTCCACCGCCGACCAGCAAAACAGCACTGATGAACACCGCCGACCAGAAAAACAGCACTGATGTCCACCGCCGACCAGAAAAACAGCACTGATGTCCACCGCCGACCAGCAAAACAGCACTGATGTCCACCGCCGACCAGAAAAACAGCACTGATGTCCACCGCCGACCAGAAAAACAGCACTGATGTCCACCGCAGACCAGCAAAACAGCACTGATGTCCACCGCCGACCAGCAAAACAGCACTGATGTCCACCGCCGACCAGAAAAATAGCCCGTGATGTCCACCGCTGACCAGAAAAACAGCACTGATGTCCACCGCCGACCAGAAAAACAGCACTGATGTCCACCGCCGACCAGAAAAACAGCACTGATGTCCACCGCCGACCAGCAAAACAGCACTGATGTCCACCGCCGGGAACATTGGTCGGACATTGTGGACACGAAACAGGCTACGTTACGGGGCGACGCGGAGGGCACAAAGAAAATCGAGAACTTCTGCCGGCAGATGAAGCCAAACCCCCCCCCCCCCCCCCCCCCCCCAGGCAGCAGCCTGTGTCCCCGCAGACACTCCGGACCCGGCCGTGATGTAGGTGACGATCGACCACAGAACGGCTGGGGTCCACGACTCCGAGCGAAGGCAGAAAGGCAAAACGTCATCAGTAAGTACATCATCTTACGTTGAAACATTGCCAGAAATACATTAACGTCCAACCATTTTCTCACAAATAATAAAATACGTTATTTACAGCGATATTTCGCTATAATAACGTTTTGATGGTGCCATTGGTTACTTTGCGTCAGCATTAGCTATCTAAGAACACTAGTGATCAGATAACCAGCATTTGATGGTCCGTCTTTGTCGACCTCCAGGAAACAGCACTTTACGTCAGTCGGATCAATATTTTCCAGCTTGATTGTCCTAGGATATCCGATTCCGTTGTCACGGAGCTTATGGCTGGCTCTGTCCAGGCCACGAACTTTGGATTATGTATATGTACTTATATTGTGTTTGGATATTGGACTTGGCTGCTACACTGATGCGACCCTTAGGCATGGTATTCGGCAGCATCTAGGCCTCCACCATCAGTAGGGTTGGGTTTTGCCGCTGGCTTATTCGTGCATGGCGTCACCGAGTCATCACATACATCCGCACAACCCCCCCCCCCCCCCCCTGATCGCGCCTCCACCAGCAGCAGTGTCAAGGCCACGAGTCCGCGAACCACCGGACCACCGGAAAACGCCCATCGATGCAACAGATTTCCGGCCGGCGCTAGTCAATACCAATCGAGAGATCGACCACGCGACCGCGCGCACAACAGGCTCCTCGTCCAGCCAGCCGGTGCCGCCGCACAGACAGCAGCGGAGTCGCAAACAAGAATTACACCGCCAAGGTGACAATCCAGGAAACACGCGCGGAACGCACGCGAACCGCACGCGAACCGCAGCACGGCAGACCGCGCGCAAAACAAGCACAAGGTCGTGCGCACTACCGGCGCGACGCTGCCGACGCGACGCGAGGTGGGGCGGCGGCGGCGGCGGCGGCGGCGGCGGCGGCGGCGGCGGCGGCGGCGGCGGCGGCGGCGGCGGCGGCGGCGGCGGCGGCGGCGGCGGCGGCGACGACGACGACGACGGCGAGGCAGCGATCGTTCGTCGGAGAGAACATCCGAGCAGGGGGAGGTGAGCAACATGTGGCTCGTGGCCATCCATCTCCGGACCACACGCGCCGCCTGACTCGTATGGATCGGGGAGCGGGCGCTGCTGGGCAGGGTTAAGAAGAAATGAAAGTGGGCGTGGGAGCCACCGCCCTGCCGCCGCCGCCGCCGCAGCAGCAGACATCAGACAGCAGGCAGCAGGCATCAGACAGCAGGCAGCAGGCAGCAGACAGCAGGCAGCAGGCATCAGACAGCAGGCATCAGACAGCAGGCAGCAGGCAGCAGGCAGCAGGCAGCAGGCAGCAGGCAGCAGGCATCAGACAGCAGACATCAGACAGCAGGCAGCAGACATCAGACAGCAGGCAGCAGGCATCAGACAGCAGGCAGCAGACATCAGACAGCAGGCAGCAGGCAGCAGACATCAGACAGCAGGCAGCAGACAGCAGGCAGCAGGCAGCAGGCATCAGACAGCAGACATCAGACAGCAGGCAGCAGGCAGCAGGCATCAGACAGCAGGCAGCAGGCAGCAGAACAATGCGTCGATATGCCGGCGGCTGAGTGATGTCTGCGGGAGACTGAGGGTGGGGAGACTGAGGGTGGGGAGACTGAGGGTGGGGAGACTGAGGGTGGGAAGACTGAGGGTGGGAAGACTGAGGGTGGGGAGAGGCCACTACAGCCGGGCACGGGACCATGCTCGGCAGAGCAGCACGGTGCCCAGGTCAGCGGAGAGGACTTTAACCCGGCATTCAGAAGTCAATGTCGGGTTGAACTGAGAATGAGCAATCAAGTAACCACTAACTATTCAGCATCACTAAAAGCATCCAGTTAGGACCGGTGGGCTTTCACGGGAATGGATGCCGTCGGAAATCATGGTAAACATTATTCCCGGCTGTGGCAACTCTACGCTTTGGAAATGAGCATTGACCGATAGTAAAATGAGACATCAGCTTGGCCAACCCACAGTCATGAAGTCTACATCACGTGCATGTGGATCGTAGATACTGCTACGATCTATATCCATGGGTAGCCAAATGTGGTGATTTGATTGCATCCGTGCTGTTTTATAGTAAACCAACATAGACATTGCACCCAACCTAAACATAAACCAATGTCCCTACTCAGCCTGGATTACGTTACATAAGGATACACCCACCAAATGAGCTCCATCAAGCAAAACTGACCTAGACATGACGCTAAATAAATACTTCGCTCGCTAAATAAATGTTCCCAGCACACCTTCACTCATGAATAGACTATCACACCGCAGTCTTCGCTGTAATTTGCAGCGTCGTCCTACCGTTTGTACCTATCGTATCAGGCAGGCAGGTAAGACACGCGCGCATCGGCCTGGCCAGCGGCCAGCGTTCAATACCACTCATCACCACAACAGGAGCAGCCGAACAAAGGCCGTGTCATCACAGTGTTAGTCAGGCTCAGGCAGGGCGGGAGTCGACCTAGACAGACTGAAGGCTGCGCTGGGCTGCGCTGGGCTGCGCTGGGCTGCGCTGGGCTGCGCTGGGCTGCGCTGGGCTGCGGTGGGCTGCGGTGGGCTGTGGTGTCGGCCGGGGCCAGGGTCGGGTCGGGTCGGACCGGGGCTGGAGCTGGACCAGTGGGTAGGTGGGAATTCCGGCAGGTGGGCAGCGCCAGGGCCGGCTGACGGGTGTGTATAGACACCTGGCCCGGCTCTGTGCCGCGGCGTCGGCTGGGCGACCCGCCCCCGCCCCCGCCGGCCATGTTCGCCCGGTTGACCCGGCGACAGCCGTCAACTGACGGGCGGCGCTTCAACAACAACCCAGCCTGACCCTCCGCCGGCGGGGGCGGGGGCGGCGGCGGGAGCCCCAGGCACGGACAGATAGCACACCTCGGCACACAAATAGGCAGTGATTGTGACCTGCAGACGCGTCCAGGGCTCTGTGTAAAGCCGCTGGAGGAGGTTTATGTGAGGACATGCAGGCCATTTCTGCTGGCGGGAATCATACTTTATCCGACAGCAAGTGGCCGGTAGAGCCCTGGACTGATGTAGATCCCCATAGAGCAGCCGGCAGCACCTGCCCCAATCAGCTAAAACGGTCACTCTCCAGGCCTCGGCCAGCCTATCACCAGCGACGGTGCAGTCACGGGAACATCTCCCACACGCTCTAAACCATCACACGATCAAATAAAAAGCATCCCTCGTGCTCAGATCCAATATTGCAGACGGAACATATCGTCCATCTGCAGCCGGAGGGCCGGAGCAGCCAGCGCAGTGGAAATGACAGCATCGTGCCTACGACCAATCAGCCCCCGGACATCTTCACGAGCCCAATGACGGCCGAAATCACGCGTCGACAGCGTCATCCACCGGACCATAACCGACCAAATGAGAGCGACGATCGCGGCTGAACGCGGACCGCACCGGCAGCTGCCAGCTACCTGAACAGCGGTTCATTACCGCCCGGTCGCGGGGCCACTGCGTGCAGACCGGCGCTGCGGCCTGCGAGGCCCCGCTACCTATGGTTGCCACAACACGCGTGCCTCACACATACACCTACACACACATACCCACACTCCTCAGGATGGCCGGTGGCGGCCGTCCACCGCCGGCATCCTGAGGTCGATACGACCTCCGCGGCCGGCGGACCCGGCAGCGGCCGTTCGGCGAGCCGCACAGAGCGCCACGCGGCGGCCGTGGTGACAGCTGCTGACGCGTCATGGGGAGGGAGGGTGACCGCTGACCTGTCATCGGTCAGCGGGAGATGACAGAGCAGAGTGGCAGCAACGCCAGGCAGGGCTTCCAGGACAGGACACGATGCGCTGAAGGCGATATTGCGGGTATTCGCGGTATTTACGTAACGCATGTGGCAATTCATAGTCATTGTTGGGCGATATTACCCAGCATCGTGACCGGCACCGTGACCGGTCAACAGTGTCACCGTCCACACAGCGGGCGGCTACAGCCAGTGTCAGGCGCGTAACCACCACTGGGGTCACTGGGGATCAGTCCCCAGCAACATTTTCGGATTTTATCATTACGCTTATGGACGTTGCATGGAAAGAATCGACTTCAAAGCGCCTCCGTCCCCACCTGCTTTCGGAATGTGGTTACGCCTATGGCCAGTACTTACAGTTGCCTGCAGCCTGTTCACAGCGTTAAACGATCATCAACACAACAATCCCAACGGCAGGGGAGCCACTAGAAAACAGCGGACACCTGTGGTACCGCGCTATGGGCTCATGAACAGTGGTAAAATACACACCAACTGACGGAACTTACTAACGAGCAGACCATAGAAGCATCGTAACTCCAGAATGACTAGATAACGAGCCGGCCATATTGATTTCACATATCACTCGACGCAGAGCGGCATTAGCCCATCACTTTCATCAACAGAATAGCGTTTAGTATATACATAAATACATAGTATTTTGTTGGGAGGTCATCACATTTTGAGAAGCAGACACACAATTTTCATTAAAACCAGGCTAATTGCAACAAAATCCAGCCGACTTTACCGAAATGATTCATCCGGCTCAGTTTGCATTAATCCCTTAGTACACGCGCCGACAGCACGCACGCCTCCTTTGCACGCCAGGCCCTGGCGAACGTTCTAGCGCTTCGGCCGAGGCGGCGACGTCACGTGATCTGCAGTCAACGCGGTCTATCAGCTGCTGACAGGACACGTGACCGCAGGCCGGCGGCTCTGTCCGGGACCGCAGCTCGTGATTCAGAACCCCGGGGACGGGCAGTCCATGTCGGCCACCACACGGGCACGTCACGATAGGACAGGACAGCACAGGGCACAGCGACCACACGGGCACGTCACGATAGGACAGGAAGCACAGGGCACAGCGACCACACGGGCACGTCACGATATAGGACAGGACAGCACAGGGCACAGCGACCACACGGGCACGTCACGATATAGGACAGGACAGCACAGGGCACAGCGACCACACGGGCACGTCACGATAGGACAGGACAGCACAGGGCACAGCGACCACACGGGCACGTCACGATAGGACAGGACAGCACAGGGCACAGCGACCACACGGGCACGTCACGACATAGGACAGGACAGCACAGGGCACAGCGACCACACGGGCGCGTCCCGATAGGACAGGACAGCACAGGGCACAGCGACCACACGGACGCGTCACGATAGGACAGGACAGCACAGGGCACAGCGACCACACGGGCACGTCACGATATAGGACAGGACAGCACAGGGCACAGCGACCACACGGGCACGTCACGATATAGGACAGGACAGCACAGGGCACAGCGACCACACGGGCACGTCACGATAGGACAGGACAGCACAGGGCACAGCGACCACACGGACACGTCACGATATAGGACAGGACAGCACAGGGCACAGCGACCACACGGACGCGTCACGATATAGGACAGGACAGCACAGGGCACAGCGACCACACGGGCGCGTCCCGATAGGACAGGACAGCACAGGGCACAGCGACCACACGGACGCGTCACGATAGGACAGGACAGCACAGGGCACAGCGACCACACGGGCACGTCACGATATAGGACAGGACAGCACAGGGCACAGCGACCACACGGGCACGTCACGATAGGACAGGACAGCACAGGGCACAGCGACCACACGGGCACGTCACGATATAGGACAGGACAGCACAGGGCACGACTACACGAAGAGGAACGGGGCAGGGCAGGGCAGGGGAGCAGCGAGGGAGCTCTCGTAACGCCGCAGGGGTCATGGTCGACTGATGACCTCACGCCCCACTCTCCACCGACCGACGGGCGTGAAGTGACGTCATCTCTGGGTGAGTCAGTCCCGGAGGTATGCGGCTGTCACCACAGTCAGACGTCCGACGGTACCGCCCCCGGGGCCGGGCCGGGCCGGGCCGGGGTGACATCAGCCCTCCCACTGCCGATCCGGCTGGCCGACCGCCAGACTGCCAGACCGCCAGACGGCGGAAGGTTTTTAACCGTCCGTCCACGGTTCGCAGATACACATAGCCAGGATTCACGAAGCCCATCCGGAAACGGTTTGACGTCACGACGTACTGCTGACGTCAACATCCATTTCACGAGGTACTATTTCGGGACATCCTTTTGGTAGGCGCTACTTAGAAAGGAAGGAAAACACATCTGTCGCCGCCGCATTAGCCTTCAGTCCATGTGCCCGGTATGAATAGGTAAACTAAAGTACGGACACATGTCAGCGGCCCGGGGCAATAACCGATGTTATCATACTGTACTAATACAGCAACAACCACAGCTACAGCCACGGTCACGGTCACGGTCACAGCCACAGCCACAGCCACGGCCACGGCCACAGCCACGGCCACGGCCACGGCCACGGCCACGGCCACAGCCACAGCCACGGCCACGGCCACGGCCACAGCCACGGCCACGGCCACGGCCACGGCCACGGCCACGGCTACGGCTACGGCCACGGCCACGGCCACAGCCACGGCCACGGCCACGGCCACGGCTACGGCCACGGCCACAGCCACAGCCACGGCCACGGCCACGGCCACGGCCACGGCCACGGCCACGGCCACGGCCACGGCCACGGCCACGGCCACGGCTACAAAGGACAATCTACATACATATCCAGAGGATAGTGTAGCCACGGCCACGGCCACGGCCACGGCCACGGCTACGGCCACGGCCACGGCCACGGCTACAAAGGACAATCTACATACATATCCAGAGGATAGTGTAGCCACGGCCACGGCCACGGCCACGGCCACGGCCACGGCCACGGCTACGGCCACGGCCACGGCCACGGCCACGGCCACGGCCACGGCCACGGCCACGGCCACGGCTACAAAGGACAATCTACATACATATCCAGAGGATAGTGTAGCCACGGCCACGGCCACGGCCACGGCCACGGCTACGGCCACGGCCACGGCCACGGCCACGGCCACAGCCACAGCCACAGCCACAGCCACAGCCACGGCCACGGCCACGGCCACGGCCACGGCCACGGCCACGGCTACAAAGGACAATCTACATACATATCCAGAGGATAGTGACAAAACCACGTTACATTTCGCAAAAACGTTACGTAAAACATCATATTACGCAAAAGCATTCGCCAATCACTCAACCGTCAAAATAGCACGTGCACGCCTCGACAAGGCAAGCTAGAGCAAACATAATATCGCTCTCCCCCTGCAGCAATCAAGGCAAGTAGAGGCTGGCAGCGGTACTTAAGTTTAAGTGAATGTCGAGTCCGTTTCCGGACTGGGCAGAGCTGCGCCAGACAGCTGCCTCGTAAGGCGCTATGTCGAGACTGGCAGTCTGACCCCCTCCTCCCCCTCCCCCTGAACACCTGGCGCCGTCTGGCAGGAGACCCGGTGGATAGTGTACCCAGAGCAACAGCGCCTGACCGTTCCGTGGATCCGAGCTGTGGTGGTATGAATCTGTCCTGTACCCTTGCAGGGCCAGGAAGGGCCGACTAGTGGCTACCATGCCGGCGGACTGGACAGGTTGGCTGGAGGCCAGACAGGACTGGGACAAAGCCGGGACCAAGCCGTGTGACCGGGTGGCCGGGGAGGGTGACAATGGTCGCACGTGCCGGGACCGAGTCAGGAGGTCGGGACAGGTGACCAAGCCGGAACCGAGCCAGCGTGTCCAGACCGGACCCGGCTAACGTGACGGGCCGTCATCAGACGCAGAGTGGCAGCCGTCGTCAGAAGTGAGGCGTCCATTCGGCACCGGAACGGGCCGGACACACGCAGCCGGGGGGCACGACCTGACCCTGGGGCGGCTGACAGTCCCGCGTCCGAGCCTCATGAATGACAGGCGGTGCACGCAGCACGTCTCAACGGGGTTCGGGAAAGTGTATCAGAAGAGCGGCGTCAGGCCCGCCGCAGTCACCAGCAGCCACCCATCAGTCACCCATCAGTCACCCATCAGTCACCCATCAGTCACCCATCAGTCACCCATCAGTTACCCAGCAGTTACCCAGCAGTTACCCAGCAGTTACCCAGCAGTCACCCATCAGTCACCCATCAGTCACCCATCAGTTACTCAGCAGTCACCCACCAGTCACTAACAGTCACCAACAGTCACCAACGGTCACCAACAGTCACCATCAGTCACCAACGGTCACCATCAGTCACCATCAGTCACCATCAGTCGTCAACAGTCACCAACAGTCACCAACAGTCACCAACAGTCACCAACAGTCGCCCAGCAGTCACCCAGCAGTCACCCATCAGTCACCCATCAGTCACCCATCAGTCACCCATCAGTCACCCATCAGTCACCCATCAGTCACCCATCAGTCACCCATCAGTCACCCATCAGTCACCCATCAGTCACCCATCAGTCACCCATCAGTCACCCATCAGTCACCAATCAGTCACCCATCAGTCACCCATCAGTCACCCATCAGTCACCCATCAGTCACCGAGCAGTCACCGATCAGTCACCCATCAGTCACCCATCAGTCACCCATCAGTCACCCAGCAGTCACCCAGCAGTCACCAGCAGTCACCAGCAGTCACCAGCAGTCACCAGCAGTCACCAGCAGTCACCAGCAGTCACCGGTCAGCCACCGATCAATCACATATCTGTCACCCATCAGTCACCGAGCAGTCACCGAGCAGTCACCGAGCCGGCACCGAGCAGTCATCAGCAGTCACCAGCAGTCCCCCATCAGTCACAGTCACGGTCACGCGGTCACGGCCCGCCAGTTGGACCGCTTGTATCGACCACCCACCGTGGGGCAGCCAGCGGTGGCACATTACCAGCCAGCCGGCCGGACAGTGGGCAGTCACCAGCGGTGGCCCATTACCAGCCAGCGGTGGCACATTACCAGCCAGCCGGCCGGACAGTGGGCAGTCACCAGCAGTGGCACATTACCAGCCAGCCGGCCGGACAGTGGGCAGTCACCAGCAGTGGCACATTACCAGCCAGCCGTCCGGACAGTGGGCAGTCACCAGCGGTGGCACATTACCAGCCAGCGGTGGCACATTACCAGCCAGCCGGCCGGACAGTGGGTAGTCATCAGCGGTGGCACATTACCAGCCAGCCGGCCGGACAGTGGGCAGTCACCAGTGGTGGCCCATTACCAGCCAGCCGGCCGGACAGTGGGCAGTCACCAGCGGTGGCCCATTACCAGCCAGCCGGCCGGACAATGGGCAGTCACCAGCGGTGGCACATTACCAGCCAGCCGGCCGGACAGTGGGCAGTCACCAGCGGTGGCCCATTACCAGCTATCCGGCCGGACAGTGGGCAGTCACCAGCGGTGGCGCATTACCAGCCAGCCAGCGGTGGCACATTACCAGCCAGCCGGACCGACAGTGGGCAGTCACCAGCGGTGGCACATTACCAGCCAGCCAGCGGTGGCACATTACCAGCCAGCCGGACCGACAGTGGGCAGTCACCAGCAGTGGCACATTACCAGCCAGCCGGCCGGACAGTGGGCAGTCACCAGCTTGTGGCACATTACCAGCCAGCCGGCCGGACAGTGGGCAGTCACCAGCAGTGGCACATTACCAGCCAGCCGGCCGGACAGTGGGCAGTCACCAGCTTGTGGCACATTACCAGCCAGCCGGCCGGACAGTGGGCAGTTACCAGCGGTGGCACATTACCAGCCAGCCAGCGGTGGCACATTACCAGCCAGCCGGCCGGGCAGTGGGCAGTCACCAGTGGTGGCACATTACCAGCCAGCCGGCCGGACAGTGGGCAGTCACCAGCAGTGGCACATTACCAGCCAGCCGGCCGGACAGTGGGCAGTCACCAGCGGTGGCACATTACCAGCCAGCCGGCCGGACAGTGGGCAGTCACCAGCTTGTGGCACATTACCAGCCAGCGGTGGCACATTACCAGCCAGCCGGCCGGACAGTGGGCAGTCACCAGTGGTGGCACATTACCAGCCAGCCGGCCGGACAGTGGGCAGTCACCAACGGTGGCACATTACCAGCCAGCCGGCCGGACAGTGGGCAGTCACCAGCGGTGGCACATTACCAGCCAGCCGGCCGGACAGTGGGCAGTCACCAGTGGTGGCACATTACCAGCCAGCCGGCCGGACAGTGGGCAGTCACCAGCGGTGGCACATTACCAGCCAGCCAGCGGTGGCACATTACCAGCCAGCCGGCCGGACAGTGGGCAGTCACCAGCAGTGGCACATTACCAGCCAGCCGTCCGGACAGTGGGCAGTCACCAGCGGTGGCACATTACCAGCCAGCCAGCCCGACAGTGGGCAGTCACCAGCAGTGGCACATTACCAGCCAGCCGGCCGGACAGTGGGCAGTCACCAGCGGTGGCCCATTACCAGCCAGCGGTGGCATATTACCAGCCAGCCGGCCGGACAGTGGGCAGTCACCAGCGGTGGCACATTACCAGCCAGCGGTGGCACATTACCAGCCAGCCGGCCGGACAGTGGACAGTCACCAGCGGTGGCACATTACCAGCCAGCCGGCCGGACAGTGGGCAGTCACCAGCAGTGGCACATTACCAGCCAGCCGGCCGGACAGTGGGCAGTCACCAGCTTGTGGCACATTACCAGCCAGCCGGCCGGACAGTGGGCAGTTACCAGCGGTGGCACATTACCAGCCAGCCGGCCGGGCAGTGGGCAGTCACCAGTGGTGGCACATTACCAGCCAGCCGGCCGGACAGTGGGCAGTCACCAGCAGTGGCACATTACCAGCCAGCCGGCCGGACAGTGGGCAGTCACCAGCGGTGGCACATTACCAGCCAGCCGGCCGGACAGTGGGCAGTCACCAGCTTGTGGCACATTACCAGCCAGCGGTGGCACATTACCAGCCAGCCGGCCGGACAGTGGGCAGTCACCAGTGGTGGCACATTACCAGCCAGCCGGCCGGACAGTGGGCAGTCACCAACGGTGGCACATTACCAGCCAGCCGGCCGGACAGTGGGCAGTCACCAGCGGTGGCACATTACCAGCCAGCCGGCCGGACAGTGGGCAGTCACCAGTGGTGGCACATTACCAGCCAGCCGGCCGGACAGTGGGCAGTCACCAGCGGTGGCACATTACCAGCCAGCCAGCGGTGGCACATTACCAGCCAGCCGGCCGGACAGTGGGCAGTCACCAGCAGTGGCACATTACCAGCCAGCCGTCCGGACAGTGGGCAGTCACCAGCGGTGGCACATTACCAGCCAGCCAGCCCGACAGTGGGCAGTCACCAGCAGTGGCACATTACCAGCCAGCCGGCCGGACAGTGGGCAGTCACCAGCGGTGGCCCATTACCAGCCAGCGGTGGCATATTACCAGCCAGCCGGCCGGACAGTGGGCAGTCACCAGCGGTGGCACATTACCAGCCAGCGGTGGCACATTACCAGCCAGCCGGCCGGACAGTGGACAGTCACCAGCGGTGGCACATTACCAGCCAGCCGGCGGTGGCACATTGCCAGCCAGCCGGCCGGACAGTGGACAGTCACCAGCGGTGGCACATTACCAGCCAGCCGGCCGGACAGTGGGCAGTCACCAGCGGTGGCACATTACCAGCCAGCCAGCCCGACAGTGGGCAGTCACCAGCAGTGGCACATTACCAGCCAGCCGGCCGGACAGTGGGCAGTCACCAGCGGTGGCCCATTACCAGCCAGCGGTGGCATATTACCAGCCAGCCGGCCGGACAGTGGGCAGTCACCAGCGGTGGCACATTACCAGCCAGCGGTGGCACATTACCAGCCAGCCGGCCGGACAGTGGACAGTCACCAGCGGTGGCACATTACCAGCCAGCCGGCGGTGGCACATTGCCAGCCAGCCGGCCGGACAGTGGACAGTCACCAGCGGTGGCACATTACCAGCCAGCCGGCCGGACAGTGGGCAGTCACCAGTGGTGGCACATTACCAGCCAGCCGGCCGGACAGTGGACAGTCACCAGCGGTGGCACATTACCAGCCAGCGGTGGCACATTACCAGCCAGTCGGCCGGACAGTGGACAGTCACCAGCGGTGGCACATTACCAGCCAGCCGACGGTGGCACATTACCAGCCAGCCGGCCGGACAGTGGACAGTCACCAGCGGTGGCACATTACCAGCCAGCCGGCCGGACAGTGGGCAGTCACCAGTGGTGGCACATTACCAGCCAGCCGGCCGGACAGTGGACAGTCACCAGCGGTGGCACATTACCAGCCAGCCGGCCGGACAGTGGGCAGTCACCAGCTTGTGGCACATTACCAGCCAGCCGGCCGGACAGTGGGCAGTCACCAGCAGTGGTAATTACCAGCCAGCGGTGGCACATTACCAGCCAGCCGGCCGGACAGTGGGCAGTCACCAGCAGTGGAACATTACCAGCCAGCGGTGGCACATTACCAGCCAGCGGTGGCACATTACCAGCCAGCGGTGGCACATTACCAGCCAGCGGTGGCACATTACCAGCCAGCGGTGGCACATTACCAGCCAGCGGTGACACATTACCAGCCAGCCGGCCGGACAGTGGACAGTCACCAGCGGTGGCACATTACCAGGCAGCCAGCGGTGGCACATTACCAGCCAGCCGGCCCGACAGTGGGCAGTCACCAGCGGCTACCGCACGTGCCGTCCTTCCCGGGGTGTCAGGGGCGACCACTGCCTGTACGATCTGGTATGAGTGATAGTCTAGGGGCGGCCAGGGGCGACTGTTGCCCGCACTAATCGTCCCAGGAATCAGCACAGAGGGGGCCCTGAAGTCTGAACCTGGGCCACAGTCAGCACTGGTTCCTGTCAGGGATTGCTGTAGGTACACAGAGCTGAAGTTTGCTCGGCTGAGCGACCAGGTGGAAAATCGAAACTTAATGTGGGGAAAGTGAAGGAAGTTCATAAATGAGCTGCACACATGCGATGGAGCGGAGCATACACGCCGATTTATTCCGCTGACAACCTCGTGCGCATCGTAAAACGCATATGATTCATAATTTGACCACTACAAAATACTTTGAGTAAAAAAGTGGAACATTCTGTTTCCGTACGGATCATCTAGCAATTATTGCATGGCTGCTTTGTCATCCCAGTAGTCTTGATGGATTTGATTATCCTCTGTGCCATTTCCCTCAGAACCACCACAGCGCCGCAGGAGCAGCGGGAGCCGACCGCCCGTACCGCCCGTACCGCTCGTATTGGCCATCGACTCCACAATCAGGGCCGGCGCTAGTTCTCGATAACAGCGCCACGGACCTTACGGCGCTGGCCGCCGCCGCGGCGGAGCGACCGGGGCCCACTGTGACGACGCCACGGTCCCCCAGACAACAGGTCACGGTTGTGACCACGCACGGCCATCGTGGCAACAGGCAGGAAAACGACGGCGGCGGCGACGGCGGCGGTGACGGTGGTGATGGTGGTGGTGGCCGTACCAGCAACAGGCCGACGAGGCAGGGCCGAGGAACGACAGAGGGGGGCGAGACAGAGGGTAGGGGGGGGGGGATGCGCTAGACAGACTGAGGGGGCGAAACAGAGCGGAGTCGAGAGGGAGGGAGATGAACGTCCCTCCGGAGACGGCGGAGTTTATAGATGAAAGCTGAGCTGATACACAGAAAGCTCTCCAGAGAATACAGCCGGTAATGAAATAACGAGCTTGGAAAACAAAGATGCCAAGATAAAAACTGTTCAATCAAAACCAAGGGAAAACTTGCATGCCCTCAATTTCAACCCCTTGGAACACCTTCGAAGTAGTCAACAAAGAACATAAAGATTTCACTACCCAAAGAACAGGTCCCACACTACTTACCGAGCCACCAAAACGCGTCCAAAGCACATCAACTATCCTGTGGTCTTCCCCTCCCCCTCCCCCTCTCGCGGCGTCACCACCGCGATCCGCACGTTCACTCACTTCTTTCCATTCCAGCTAAGCGTGCCCTCGTATTTGTTGAGGTTGTTGTTGGGCGGCTCGCAGACGATCTCCCCGTCGAACTTGCCCAGCAGCACCTCGTCCTGGCTGAGCTCCGCGGTATCCGGCAGCGCCTGGCGACACTTGAGGTTCGTCTCGCTGCCGGCACAGACGGGAGGGGGCACAGGGGCAGGTCATAACCTCAGGAGACGACACACACAGTGATGGGTCAGCACCTGAGGTCACCACATATGTCTCAACAGACCCGTGGAGGGACATACACACACGATCTCCCACTCCCCGCTCTCTATCCTTCCTTCCATCTCACATTTCTTCATCCCTCCCTCACTCCCCCCTCTTCATCCCTCCCTCCCTCCCCCTCTTCATCCCTCCCTCCCTCCCCCCTCTTCCTCCCTCTCTCCCCATTCTTTCTCCCTCTCCATCCTTCCCTCCTCCTCTTCCTCCCTTTCCATCTCTCTCCCCTTCCCTCTCCCTCCCTACCCGTCCAGTTCGGCGGTCTCGATGTAGCTGAGACCATTCGGCTCGGAGGTGGACAGCAGCATCAGGTCGGCCGCCACGAACTGGTCGTTCTCCATCCGGATGACATCGCCGACGCGCACGTTGTACCACTGCTCCCGCGTCAGCTTGTCGTGGCGCAGCACCAGCGAGACGCGATTGTTCACCTGACGGTCGTTCCGGTGCCGTTGCTGGAACGGAGATCGGAGGGTCACGGATAGGTCACGGACAGGTCAGCGGCGGGCCTCAGGTCACGGACAGGTCACGCACAGGTCAGAGGCGGGCCTCACGCCATGCACAGGTCAGTGGCGGGCCTCAGGTCATGGACAGGTCACGAGCAGGTAAGCGGTGGGTTTTAGGTCACGAACAGGTCACGGTCAGGTCAGAGGCGGGCCTCAGGTCACGGACAGGTCACGCACAGGTCAGTGGCCGGCCTCAGGTCACGGGTAGGTCACGAGCAGGTAAGCGGTGAGCTTTATGTCACGAACAGGTCACGGACATGTCAGAGGCGGGCCTCAGGTTACGGACAGGTCACGCACAGGTCAGAGACGGGCCTCACGCCATGCACAGGTCAGTGGCGGGCCTCAGGTCATGGACAGGTCACGAGCAGGTAAGCGGTGGGTTTTAGGTCACGAACAGGTCACGGACAGGTCAGAGGCGGGCCTCAGGTCACGGACAGGTCACGCACAGGTCAGTGGCCGGCCTCAGGTCACGGGCAGGACACGAGCAGGTCACGAGCAGGTAAGCGGTGGGCTTTAGGTCACGAACAGGTCACGGACATGTCAGAGGCGGGCCTCAGGTCACGGACAGGTCACGCACAGGTCAGAGGCGGGCCTCACGCAATGCACAGGTCAGTGGCGGGCCTCAGGTCACGGACAGGTCACGGACATATCACGGACAGGTCACGGACAGGTCAGAGGCGGGCCTCAGGTCACGGACAGGTCAGCGGCGGGCCTCAGGTCACGGACAGGTCAGCTGCGGGCCTCAGGTCACAGACAGGTCACAGACAGGTCACAGACAGGTCACAGACAGGTCACAGACAGGTCACAGACAGGTCACAGACAGGTCACAGACAGGTCACAGACAGGTCACAGACAGGTCACAGACAGGTCACAGACAGGTCACAGACAGGTCACAGACAGGTCACAGACAGGTCACAGACAGGTCACAGACAGGTCACAGACAGGTCACAGACAGGTCACAGACAGGTCACAGACAGGTCACAGACAGGTCACAGACAGGTCACAGACAGGTCACAGACAGGTCACAGACAGGTCACAGACAGGTCACAGACAGGTCACAGACAGGTCACAGACAGGTCACAGACAGGTCACAGACAGGTCACAGACAGGTCACAGACAGGTCACAGACAGGTCACAGACAGGTCACGGACAGGTCTGTCCTCCCGGACAGGTCACGGACAGGTCACGGACAGGTCACGGACAGGTCACGGACAGGTCACGGACAGGTCACGGACAGGTCACGGACAGGTCACGGACAGGTCACGGACAGGTCACGGACAGGTCACGGACAGGTCACGGACAGGTCACGGACAGGTCACGGACAGGTCACGGACAGGTCACGGACAGGTCACGGACAGGTCACGGACAGGTCACGGACAGGTCACGGACAGGTCACGGACAGGTCACGGACAGGTCACGGACAGGTCACGGACAGGTCACGGACAGGTCACGGACAGGTCACGGACAGGTCACGGACAGGTCACGGACAGGTCACGGACAGGTCACGGACAGGTCACGGACAGGTCACGGACAGGTCACGGACAGGTCACGGACAGGTCACGGACAGGTCACGGACAGGTCACGGACAGGTCACGGACAGGTCACGGACAGGTCACGGACAGGTCACGGACAGGTCACGGACAGGTCACGGACAGGTCACGGACAGGTCACGGACAGGTCACGGACAGGTCACGGACAGGTCACGGACAGGTCACGGACAGGTCACGGACAGGTCAGTGTCAGACCTTAGCACGGCTGGAGGGTTTCTGTGCCGAGGTAAGACACCTCGGATGTCGACTGTAGACAGAGACACAACACAACAGAGCTGGATCTGCCAAAGTCACAGTGCTCAGCTGCATCCGTGGTGTTAAAGGGACATTGCCACCTTTCTGAAAGTTGTCAAATATACGCCGGTTGTACCCGAAAATAGGAAGTAAGTGCTGCTGAAAACGATGGTGATATGTTTTTTTCTCGAAAACGACACTTAACTTGATAAAAATTAAGTTGTTTAAATTTGGGATGATGACGTCATATTGAGCTCTAGAGAGCTATATAGAAATCCTTTACGCTGCCAAAATATGGCACATTTTTTCTAGACAATTCTGGCGCTTTGAATACAAAACCAACCATTGAACGTATGCTTCTTCGTACACCACCGTCAAACTAGGAGCAGATTTATTCCAAATGTAGTTTGATATTTGAGGCATCTCGATTTCGCTGAAAATTGATACACTGACCATATCCGATACGCTGATCACGAATCCAATGTTTTTGATCTGGGATTGTTTCGTACCTTACGAAATACGGACGGTCATACATACATACGAACAGGGACGTCGGAACTATGTTCAAGTTGGGGGGGGGGGGGGGCGGAGGCATTCTGAAGTCGATTCTTTCCATGCAACGCCCATAGGCGTAATGGTAAAATCAAAAATGTTGGGGGGGGGGGGCTGCCCCTCCCCCCCTGTTCCTACGCCTATGCATACGTAGGTCCGCCGGGTATCTCGATTTCGCTGAAAATTGTTCCACAAACCATATCCGATGCGCTGATCACGAATCCAATGTTTTTGGTCTTGGATTTTCGTATCTTACGAAATACGGACGGTCATACATACGAAGGTCCGCCGTGTATCTCGATTTCGCTGAAAATTTGTGTACAGAGTACAGACCATACAGCATACTTAGGACACTGATCACGAAATCTTCCGCTTGATATTCCGATTTGTATTCTTGATGATTTTATTTCGCAGACAGTGTAATGCTTTCTACATTTATTTTCGTATCGCAGTGCAGGGAACAGTTAACAGTATCATACACGACATTGTGCCCACCCTTGACTAGCCAGATGCAACAACCTGATCAACTATTATCAAACCGAAATGTGCTTCCTTCACGAATAATGCGACAAAATGCATCCTTTGGTTACCAAAACCACACGACAGTGTCCCTATTCAGCCTTTACCGAGCAAAATAAAAAAGGTACCGTACAACACAGCCATCCAGATTATTTAAATGAGAACGATCTGCTTCAGGCAAAAACGCAGGTGAAGGGAAGGGAAATAGGCCGGCCGGAAGCGGGCGGCCACCTTGCTGCGCTCGGTCAGCTGGCCAGCCCTGCCTGCCTCCTTCGAGGGACGCTTGGCCGCTGAGCTCGGCTCCGACTCGGACTGGGGCAGACGCTTCTTTACCGCCTGTGGGTAGAGAGGGGCGGTCAACTCAAGGGGGGGGGGAGCTCAGGTCATGGCACGACCACACCAACATACAGTACAACAACCAGCGTACAACAACCAGGGTCAGACACAGCAGCAGGTCACATGGGATCAGACACAGCGGCAGGTCACACGGGTCAGACACAGCAACAGGTCAAACGGGTCAGACACAGCAGCAGGTCACACAGGTCAGACACAGCAGCAGGTCACATGGGTCAGACACAACAGCAGGTCACACAGGTCAGACACAGTGGCAGGTCACACAGGTCAGACACAGTGGCAGGTCACATGGGGTCAGACACAGCAGCAGGTCACACAGGGTCAGACACAGTGGCAGGTCACACAGGGTCAGACACAGTGGCAGGTCACACAGGGTCAGACACAGTGACAGGTCACATGGGGTCAGACACAGTGACAGGTCACACAGGGTCAGACACAGTGGCAGGTCACATGGGGTAAGACACAGTGGCAGGTCACACAGGGTCAGACACAGTGGCAGGTCACACAGGGTCAGACACAGTGGCAGGTCACATGGGGTAAGACACAGGGTAAAACACTTTCTGTCAGTGCACCATCTTATGTACAGTATGACGTCACAGCATCATATGGTAACATCAGAAAAACAGAGGCATTGTGCACCAGGGCAGCATTTCCATATTTCTTCTGACGAAGCCGTTATTATTATAAATAGGTTAGATTAGGTTAGGTTGCATTAATACATCAGACAACTTATTTACGCTTTAGGGTTAGGTTTTGTCTACAAGATGGTCTGGGGGTCTAGGGTACAACAGCTCCCAGTAGGGCTGCAGCGCAGTGAGCGGATTGTTCTAAACGTTGGTCCCTGTAACCGTAATTGCTGTAAAGGTTAGGTCAGGTTTGATTATGTTATTATAATTGCTTCCTGATACACCCTGGTTACGTTTAATGCCTTTGTCAGAAGAAATATGGAATTTTTGCTGTGGTGCGCATTGCAGCTGCTTTTCTGATGTTACCATATGCTGCCATACTGTGAATGGAATTACACGGCGCACTGACAGGTACCTACCTGAGTCGAATATTACCTACCTGTATCACTTTTGGTCAAATAATCTTACATTTCCATAATTTATAATTTTGCTCACTGAACAATGAACATCACTAGCAAACATATTGATAGAACACCACTGGCGGATACAGTTGCAGTGGAATACCAGTGGGCATAGCCCCTGCCAAATGTGAACAAAATGCAGAAAATTGGCATGTTTCAGCATTTCATATACAATATAAGCAACTTTTATTTGGTGAAATGTGTTTTGAAATCCTCCTCAGGGTAATGTAAAAGTACAATTTCCTCTTTCAATTTTGTAATGTGTCAAAACCTTCTTTTCAATCTTAAAATAATGGCACGTGGCACATTTTCCCACTTATTTTTTTTTACAAAAGTATCCGTCATAGGCGTCTGATTACCCAAATATTTTTCTCCTAATGCTAAACAAATTGCCTTTTGTCTGGCTTATGCTCTTGTGATATTTGAAACGATAATCACAGCATAATTAGTGAATACGTTGATAGGAAAATAGGAACCTGTTGGGCCGTTAGCTGTTGGTAAATGAAATAGCATGACGACTCACCTGTACACCGTAGTATAAATCTTTGATTCGCCACACACAACACAGGGTATTCGAGGCATACCTGATTGCTCTTAAATTGAAATTATTGACTTAAAAAGATTCAAACTGGTCAAATGTTGATGGCACCGCGTAACACATCAATCAACAATCAAACATCACGATTCGCGATCATAGAAAATCAAGGTTTCATTCCAAACAAGTACACCCGGCCATAACGAGAGCTGACGTCATCGGTACAAAACTCCATATAAGGGTGGGCCTTACTAAGGCCCAAATTTTAAAATCACAATTGAATTTCTCTTAGACCAGATATCTGTGTTTGTTTTCAATGTTACCCCCCTAAGTTTCGCTCTAAGGCCACTAACTTAGCTATCTCAACTCAAAACTAGTGTTAAGGTGGGAATGTCCCTTTAAGAACGGACGGCGGTACCGGGTAACACAAGTACGGCTCACGCATTCCTGGCAGGCTACGAGACCACATTTCTGGCAGGCTACGAGACCACACTTCTGACTGGCTACGAGACCACATTCCTGGCAGGCTACGAGACCGCATTCCTGGCAGGCTACGAGACCACACTTCTGACTGGCTACGAGACCACATTCCTGGCAGGCTACGAGACCACATTCCTGGCAGGCTACGAGACCACACTTCTGACTGGCTACGAGACCACACTTCTGACTGGCTACGAGACCACACTTCTGACTGGCTACGAGACCACATTCCTGGCAGGCTACGAGACCACATTCCTGGCAGGTTACGAGACCGCATTCCTGGCAGGCTACGAGGCCACATTCCTGGCAGGCTACGAGACCACACTTCTGACTGGCTACGAGACCACATTCCTGGCAGGCTACGAGACCACATTCCTGGCAGGTTACGAGACCACACTTCTGACTGGCTACGAGACCACACTTCTGACTGGCTACGAGACCACATTCCTGGCAGGTTACGAGACCACACTTCTGACTGGCTACGAGACCACATTCCTGGCAGGTTACGAGACCACACTTCTGACTGGCTACGAGACCACATTCCTGGCAGGTTACGAGACCGCATTCCTGGCAGGCTACGAGACCACATTCCTGGCAGGCTACGAGACCACATTCCTGGCAGGCTACGAGACCACATTCCTGGCAGGCTACGAGACCACACTTCTGACTGGCTACGAGACCACACTTCTGACTGGCTACGAGACCACATTCCTGGCAGGTTACGAGATCGCATTCCTGGCAGGCTACGAGACCACATTCCTGGCAGGCTACGAGACCACATTCCTGGCAGGCTACGAGACCGCATTCCTGGCAGGCTACGAGACCACACTTCTGACTGGCTTCGAGACCACATTCCTGACAGGCTACGAGACCACATTCCTGGCAGGCTACGAGACCACATTCCTGGCAGGCTACACCATCATAGCCAACCATTGTCAGTTGGCGACCTGTTACAAAAACGTGCACATTCACAATGTACAACATAGCTGCATATTAACTTGAAAAGGCACCCATGACACGGTGCTTATCGTGCTAAGCGGACGGCGCAGCGTACTTGCTTGCCAGTTTCTGCTTAGTTGATGAGGGGATTTACACTGGGGACTTAATCTACCCACTTTATCTAGTTTCTTTATAATGGCCGTAACGCGGCTTAAGTAAGACGTCACTAAATGCATGTCCAATTACGAGCAAAGGTCACACTGGGGAGGTGGAGGGATCGATAGAGGTGGAGGGATCGATAGAGGTGGAGGGATCGATGCACAAGGCGATCGGAACAGGTCACACACGCCATTCGTAATGGCGTGGGAAATTATTAGAATGATACGATCAGTGTTCGTGGGTCTGGTACGACCAGCGGCCGCAGCTAAGCTATTCCAGAAACGTTGGCAATTAGTGGTTCCAAAAGCTGCGTCAAAGGTCAGTGTTATATCGATGTATTTATATTAACGTTCATGAACCTATACGGCTTGGCAAACTCTGAGCCGATTTGTCAGTTGGCAAATTACGATTAATGCAAAGTAGGCAAAGGCCGCTACGTGCAACGCCGCGGCGATATTGTCCCTCCATAACGGTAATCCCGTTTATTGCCAATATCTGCGTCATGTTTGTGTTGTAGGCTGGCATATTATTGCCCGACTACTGCTGACCAGAGCCAGGTGGCACTTCTTCCCGAAATAACTCTTAAATGGAATTGAGCACGCATGCTGGTGGAAACGGGCTAATTTATCAAAAGTATGCGAAAACATCCCGTGTGGATGTGGATGGAATTTGTGGATGGAATCCCTTGTGGTCGATGGAAAATGTATATATGTTTGGGCTTGCCTTTCACGTTCTATCTAGATCAACAGCTTTCAATCATGTTCCAGCTGAATGTGTAATGTCTGGACTCTGGATCAACCTAAACAAGTATTATCGGTTATGCTCAAGCCTGCAGTTGTTTACCAAAACGGAATATAAACTTCACTTCCATCCAGGCGCGCGCACAAGGGGGGGGGGGCACACAGGGCGGGTGCCCCCCCCCCCCCCCCCCCCTTACGAAATGCGGGGCCCCTCTGCGGAGGCCCCGTGAAGCCCCTCTGAGGCGGCCCCGTGGGGCCTCTGTTTGGTTGTAATTTTTGTTTGGCGCATTTTGTGGAAATTTTCCGAAAAAAAAATTGAGTTAAAAAAAATTGGGTGTCAAAAACTGAAAATGTCGCAAATCCGATATAGCCATTTTGAAGTCCTGTTTGGCACGCGGGCCCGTGCCCCCTTACGAAATGATATGATGCCACCGACCTACCCTATGAGGGTGGGGCCCCTGTCCGGTTGTATTTTTTACAAATCAAAAGTGTTTTTTTTTTTAATCCGAAGGGGCCTACCGCGAAAATATAGAAAACGAAGTTATCGCGAAAATGTGTAACGGGTCGAAGCTCTAAGGAGAAAAAAGATAAATATATAAAATAAGACGAAATGTACCTCATACAGAGGCGTACACAAGGGTGGGGGGCATGCGGGCCTGTGCCCCACCCCTTACGAAATGCGGGGCCCCTCTGAGGCTGCCTCGTGGGGCCCCTCTGAGGCGGCTCCGTGGGGCCCCTCTGAGGCTATCCCGTGGGGCCCCCCTGAGGCGGCCCCGTAGGGCCCCTCTGAGGCTGCCCCGTGGGGGGTTCCTCCGAGGCTGCCCAGTGGGGCCCCTTTTTGGTTATATTATTTGTAAAAAATCAGGATTTTTTAACAAATGAAAGTAAAAGTTTTACATTTTATATTTTAATCCGAAGGGCCCAGAGGCGCACACAAGGGGGAGGCACATGGGCCCGTGCCCCCTTACAAATGCGGGGCCCCTATGAGTCCCCGCATTTCGTAAGGGGCCCGCGGTGGGGCCCCTTACGGACAGCCCCCCCCCGCGGTGGGGCCCCTGTCCGGTTGTATTTTTGTTTTATAAAACAAAATCCGGATGTATGGCCACACATGACAAATTAAATGGCCATGGAGACATGCAAAGTGAAAGTCTTCATTTTGTATTTTCATACGAAGGGCCCACCGCAAAAATATAGAAAGCGACGTTATCGCGAAAATGTGTAACGGATCGAAGCTCTAAGGAGAACAAATATCAATATATAAAATAAGACACGAAACACGAAGTTTGCCTCATACCAGACACGCGCACAAGGGGGCCACACTGGCCCACGTGCCTCCCCCTTATGAAATGCGGGGCCCCTCTAATGGCCCCTGTCCGGTTGTATTTTTTCTAAGAAGAAAATTCGGATGTATTTTTCACAAATGAAAAGTGAGTTTGTATTTTATATTTTCATCTTAGCACATCACGACTGTCCGCGGCCCGTGACGTAATGCGCCAATATGTATCCGTGCATACATTCAAGCGTGCGTTCGGTATCTGGAAAATGTTTTAATTTGGATATTTTCCGCTGGAAAATTATCGACGATAATTTTCCCTTCGCGCGTTCGGCATCTACTCTGTCGGGGATAATGTTCCATTATCGCTCTGCAGAGCGTTCGGTATATGCAAGGATATCGGCTTTCGGCTTTCCATTGGCTTTTTGCGTGCGCTGTAAAACACGTATTGAACTCAACTCAGGCGTGAAATTGGTATTAGCCGACCTTAAAAGCAACAGGAATTACTTCGAGAACACAACATGTACAAAAACTCAACAACAAAAAAAAACAAATGGCCCCCGGTGAACGCAGCGGCAGTCGTCAGCTGGCTACGACGAAAGGATAATATCTAAGCGACCCTGCTCCGGACATTTTCCACGGTTCTCGCCCGCGACGGAAAATTATCGGGAATGATTTTCCATTTTGCAAATACCGAACGTGATCCTTGTCAGGTCAATATTGATGTCACTAATGTCACCAAATGTCAGTTGATCATATATGGGTGTCCTTAAAAAAACGTTTTGCCTCGAGAACTAGGAGCGCCGAAAAAGCGCCGAAAAATAAATTCAGAAAAAATACATTCGAAAGATATTTAACCCGCGCCGTGCCGGGGGGCGGGCGTTTAGACACCCCCTAAGGTTTTTCGGGGTTAGCAGACAAACTGCGTTTTTTTTGTACAGCTGTTCGGGCATCAATTCCCCACTTTATGTGCAATTCTTGACCTCGGATCACCTCAGGTCAGGTCACCAGGTCTAGGTGACGTGACCCACCTCAAAAAAAAGTTTGCGGTCGTACGACAGCCACAGTTTTTGGCCGATCGGTTTCAAACTTACATGATTTTATAAGGTCATAGGTACCTACAATTCGGATATATAATATTTGGTAGGTATATCGGTGGCCTAAGGTCGGGTCAATTTCGTGACCTCCCCATTATAACTTAATGGGGAAATATTCAAACGCCTCCTATTCCGAGGATACGCATGATATCAGTCCAATTCCTTCTGGGTCATGTCATCATAGGCCATTCTTGATGATCCAGGTTAATCTTTTGTTCAGTGACCCCTACAGGGTCAGTCGAGGTTATCTGAAGTCACCAACACTTTGTCAATAACTTTCGAAAGAATGAAGATAAATAAGTGCCACCGGCACCAATGTGTTCGTCTCCCAATATGCGTCTCCACATCTCCCAATCACGTATCCACGTCATGATGCCAGGGAGATCAGGGAGACAAGTCTCCCAATATGCAACATGATCTACTTGGGTCACCACTTGACTTTGACCTGAGGTCAAATTTCTATGTTGGTCTAAACTGGTCAACATGAATATGATTCGAAGCGCCTTGAAGAGACGAACACGGTGGTGTAAAAATTATTGCCTTATCCTTATTAGGTCAAAAGTTAGTTGCGAAAACTGTTTTACCAAAAAATAGCCTGTTTGACCTTTGAGGACCTGAAGTCTGGAGCCCACACTATTGAAATGAGCTCAAATCTGAGGAAACCAATGGCGATGGCATATTTGAATAGCTTTCGATAGCTTTTTTCGTTTGTTCCTAGCTATCGTAGTTCCCGATATATTTTGGGGTTTTGGAAGCGAAGTCCTAAAACTGGAAAATCTGACCTGTAATGACCTCTGGTGAACTCATTATTGACCTTAGCCAAAAACATGACCGAAGTGGTTTCAAAAATGATTTTTGACGGGATCTGAGGTAAAATCTGACAGCACCTTGCATACAGGAAATTAACCCGCGCCGTGCTGGTGCTCGGCACCACCTTCGTCGTGCCGTGGGTGGGGTTCAACGCCCCCTCAAACTCGGTTCCTATGGGACGTAGACTTAAACCGAAAACACCCTTCGAAAGCTCGTCAAAAATCATTTTTGAAACCACTTCGGTCATGTTTTTGGCTAAGGTCAATAATGAGTTCACAGAGGTCATCACAGGTCAGATTTGCAAGTAAGCATGTATATATATATATATATATATATATATATATATATATATATATATATATATATATATATATATATATATATATATATATATATATATATATATATATATATATATATATATAGATATATATAGATATATATATATAGATATATATAGATATATATAGATATATATAGATATATATAGATATATATAGATATATATAGATATATATAGATATATATATATATAGATATATATATATATATATATATATATATATATATATATATATATATATATATATATAGATATATAGATATATATATATATATAGATAAATAGATAGATAGATAGATAGATAGATAGATAGATAGATAGATAGATAGATAGATAGATAGATAGATAGATAGATAGATATAGATATAGATATAGATATAGATATAGATATAGATATAGATATAGATATAGATATAGATATAGATATAGATATAGATATAGATATAGATATAGATATAGATATAGATATATATATATATATATATATATATATATATATATATATATATATATATATATATATATATATATATATATATATATATATATATATATATATTTATATAAAATGCCCCGCAATGGTGGGGTCCCCTCGTAGTCCAACGGGGCCCCCTTGAGGTCGTGCCCTCCCCCTTTCAAAAATACTGTGTGCGCGCCTGCTTCCATCGTTACCTTTGACTTGGAGAACGCCATTAAAGGGAGTGTGCCTACTGTTTTGGAATGTCAAAAAAAAATCATACGGTAAGTAGCTGTTGGTTTGATTGTTGTATATGATGAAATTCACATCTGGAGCCCCTTTAGTTGAATTTTCACTTATATTGTTTTTTGTTTATTTTTGTTTCGATATCTATAAAACGATCGCCACTATGGTGATGTTATGTAAAACGGCGCACATAAGACAATACAATTACGGTCACATCATGCAAGATAGAAAGACGAGTTTTGCACAGCACGTTCTTGCCACTGTGAACTTTATTATGTGCAAGTTTCGTAGCTCTAAATTGATATCTTCTTCAAAAAATGGCCATCGGCCATCATCGAAATGGCCATCATCGAAAAACATGATGGCCGTCCAGTTTCTGTTCGGCTGCTGCTATCAGCGTGCACGAGCTGTTTTGTTGAATTGCTATTGGCCGGCGCTAACAATATGCTAGCAGTTGAATCGATAGTTGCAGTGCTTCTAGTAGCGGAAGCCCTCTGGAGTCTACCCGATAACTTTTTGCTCCCAAGCAAATTCCTGGAGTCTTTGAATATCTCAGCAACTAGGGTGAATCTGGAGAAATGAAGTATTGGTTCAATTCAGAAAATTGTGTTCTATAGACCAGTGTCAATAACCCAAACTAAGCGATGTGAGTAGGCACACTCCCTTTAATCAGAATAATGAACAACATGTTGAGGATGGCTTTGAAGTTTGGGGAATATCTGGAAGAAATTGTTGATGGTTTACAATGGATCTGAGGCCCTCGTGTATACCACGCACACAAATAACAATGATCTGAGATCCCACAGGCTCTCTCGGGACAATTTCAGGGTGGACTCTGGGTCCCAAAACACCCTAGCACCCGGGACATAGGACCCAGGGATCGGTCCCCGGACCCATTTTCGGGATCCACATACATGTCCGGTTGGCACACACAGCAGAAGTTTATGTGGCATAATCATAACACCAGTATCGAATATCGTACGATACGTTGTCAGACCGTGGCCGCCCGCCGTCTGGCTTTACTGTACTGCACGCCTATGCATTATACAATCGCCCCCCCCCCCCCTCCCCCCCCCCCCCCCACGTCCAGCGGTGGCCGGGGTTTTCGAGTCTGGAAACAAGGCGGTCAGAATGTGCGTCAGAATGAACCGGGATATGCACGAATAGTGCGGGGCGTTCTGCAATTGCTTTGTACTGGGAGAGGCCCGAGGGTGCTGCCTATCCGATTAGTATCACAGTGCAGTAGTGCGTAAAGTTGGGGTACAGAAGCGGGCACTAGTTAGGGATTACCAAGCACTGTATTTTGAATGGGTAATTATATCTAACCGTGGTGTCTTCTGCAAGCGTTACCAGTCAATTTCATGGAGTTTTCCTTCAGCAAAAATGTATTTTGTGATATTTTATGTTCGTTGTAGGACCGTAGGTAGAGGATTAGGTAGGAGCGTAGGACCGTATGTAGAGGATTATGTAGGACCGTAGGACCGTATGTAGAGGATTAGGTAGGACCGTAGGACCGTATGACCGTAGTTAGAGTATTAGGTAGGAGCGTAGGTAGAGGATTGGGTAGGAGCGTAGGACCGTAAGTAGAGGATTAGGTAGGACCGTAGGACCGTATGTAGAGGATTAGGTAGGACCGTAGGACCGTATGTAGAGGATTAGGTAGGACCGTAGGACGAGGATTAGGTAGGACCGTAAGACCGTATTTAGAGGATTAGGTAGGACCGTAGGACGAGGATTAGGTAGGAACGTAGGACTGTAGGTAGAGTATTAGGTAGGACCGTAGGACCGTAGGTAGAGGATTATGTAGGACCGTAGGACCGTAGGTAGAGGATTAGGTAGGACCGTAGGACCGTATTTAGAGGATTAGGTAGGACCGTAGGTAGAGGATTAGGTAGGACCGTAGGACCGTATGTAGAGGATTAGGTAGGACCGTAGGACCGTATGTAGAGGATTAGGTAGGACCGTAGGACCGTATTTAGAGGATTAGGTAGGACCGTAGGTAGAGGATTAGGTAGGACCGTAGGACCGTAGGTAGAGTATTAGGTAGGACCGTAAGTAGAGGATTCCGTAGGACCGTAGTTAGAGGATTCCACAAGTGACGAATTAGTACAAAACTAAAGGTAGGCGGATTTCTGAAATTTCTTTCCTACGATTTCTTGTTTCCACTCCCAAACCATTGAATTGAATACCATTGAATAATAGGTGGCGAGGAGAAATATTCTCCATCGTTGTTATGTCAACCATTTGCAGGGTTTCAGCAGAATTCGCCACTGACGTTCTATTGTTTTCGCCATTCGTGCAGTGCTGATTTTTGCGCCGTTTGATCTCGAATCTCTATCGATATGCTTCATATTTCAACGTTACATCACTGTCAATCAATATGAAACAATAACATCGACTTGCAGCTCGATCCAATCCACGCATATATCTTTGAACAATTCGTCCACTGCACTTAAGTTCACCTTTAGCATGGGGTTTTGAACTGAGATAGCAGATTTGTAGAGCAGATCGAAAAACGGGTTGTGGTGAAATAATTACCTCGCTAGCTAAGTAATTTCGACACAGGACTAGTGGGATCCTTTTAGAAGACGTTGTTTCGGGTCCTCACAACGGTTGTTTACGTTAAAAACAGCCTGCGTATATATGCCTAAAGTCCGTCGTTAGTGTGTGCAATAGTTTCCATATCCAAGCTACCATATGCATGACGTCATAATTGTCATGAAGTTTTTATGGCCATGAAGCTGAAGGAGAAAAGAGAAACATGCCCATTTTTCGAAGGACATCTATCTATATCGTTCAAACAAGTGCCATATTAGTTTTTCAGCTCGAAATACCCCGTATAACCAAATTTTCAAGACAACTTTCAAGGTGACCTATTCCCTAATACAACAAAACGCTTAGTGCTCAAGGAAACTGGTCAAGGAACTTGCGTCGCCGCTGTCGCTAGAGCTGCCAAATGGAGCTAATCGCACGGAATCAAAGCACTACAGGTTATCAGCGTTACGCATTGACTGGGTCATTGACTATCCACCGTCTGGGCCTGTTGCCTGCAGGACCAGACGGTGCAAGGGCTCCGCCACAGGGAGGGGGGGGGGGGGCGTGTCCCCAACATTTTCGGATTTTAACATTACGCCTATGGGCGTTGCAGGGAAATAATCGACTTCAGAATGCCTCCGCCCCCCCCCCCCCCCCCAACTTTCGGAAGGCGGCGGCGCTCTTGCCTACATGTCAGCCACCACCTGGTTCAAACTGGTAATAATCGAGCCATGACTCACGGCTTTTATGGGTTTGTTGGATGGCTTAGCCTAATCTCAGTCCCCCAGGGCCCAGGACTTAGTATCAGTGATAATGTAGAATCGATTTCAGTAATTAACGACATTCTTATCGCAGTGAATCAAACCACACCTGCCGGTCATAGGCTGCTTGTTTTAGCCGGGTTAAAAGCCAGTTGCTGGTGTCAGTCCGAATAAGGTCGGTTCCATCTGTCGTCCCTGTCCCAAGTCCTCTCCGGTGTGCTCTTCCCAAGTCTCCACCGATAACATCTACCTGGTAGAGCCATACAGCACGGGACCACGCTGCGCCGCTTCACCCTACCCCCATTGCACCAGAAAGCACCACCAGAGATCGTGCCAATCAGCACGGGGCCGCGCCACCCCGTCTCACCCTCCCCCACTGCGTCAGGTAAAGAGCCCGTACCAATTGGCAGGTAAAGAGCATCGTCCGTTGGCCACTAGGGAGCCTGCCCTCCGCCTCCGCCGATTATTCTCATCATCCGAGATCGATCCTCCTGATCGTCTCGCTGCTTGTCCGTCGTCTACACACCGCTTCTCCTCCTCGTCTCTCCACCGCTTCTCTGCACCGCTTCTCTGCACCGCTTCTCTGTACCGCTTCTCTGCACCGCTTCTCTGCACCGCTTCTCTGCACCGCTTCTCTGCACTGCTTCTCTGTCGCCTCTCCGCCGTCTTTCCGCCGTCCGCCGTCATCGACACTGCTCGTCCAGCAGAGTTTCATCGGCACCCCGTGACGTCTGCCCCGCCTTTCGTCCGACGTCCGACGTCCGACGCCCGTCGCCTGCCGCCCCGACGCCGCGACGTCCGACGGCGTCGACGGGTGCTGAATGCTGATCCCCTCCCCTCCCCTTCCCCCTCCTCTTCGTCTTTCCGCCAGCAGCGAAAACACGAGCACAGCGAGCAGGCCAGAGACCGGCCGACTCCCGTCCACCCGGCCAAACACTGCCGATGGCAGACCGACCGACTGAGCGGGGCCAGAGAGGACTCGCACCTCTCCGGCTAGGCGCCTCTCCGCCGCCGCTGCCGGCATTTTCAACGCTCGCAAAGCGCCGCCGCGCGCTCCGCCCTAATATGGAAATTTCACGCGCGGATGGTTTCAATTTTGGCCAAAAGAGCGATAGTTTTCGGGGTCGAGCTCGCCGGACGATAAAAACAGGGCCGTGCGAGCCGGGGATTAGTTGCCCAACGGCGATGAAGCGAGAGGCTAGGGGAGAGCGGGGAGCGAGGGGAGAGAGCGTGTGGGAGCGTGGAGAGGGGAAGGCACAGATGAACACGGCAAACTTTCCAGGCCTGCCTCATAACGGTGACATTTCGGCGATATTGATATTTTAATAGACGAGGTTTGCACTTGGAAGGCGGCGGCACTGGCTTATATAAATACAATACAAAATGACGACATTGACTTTGAGACGCGCAAAAGCGTTCGTATGGATCACTCATTCGCGGAGTATAAAAAGTAATGTTGGACATAGCAAAGCCATCACAGCTGTATAGCACAGAGTCCACTGCCCATTCCACCCAGCGAAAATCGACAATGGTCCTTACACCGTCCTGTCGGCCATGCCGTCATGCGTGTGTCGTAACAATGCCGTCCCAGACTGAGCTGCTGACGTCACACAGTATAACTAACGTCACGATGACGTCACAATGACCGGCGTGCCGTCAGGTCCGCCTCATACAGCCGGGAAACGTGGCACGCCCCTGGACTGCCACCCACCCACCCGGTGAGCGGGTGACCTCACAATGACCGGGTGACCTCACGGTGACCGGGTGACCTCACGATGACCGGGTGAGCTCACGGTGACCCGAGTGACCTCACGGTGACCCGAGTGACCTCACGGTGACCGGGTGACCTCACGGTGACCTGGTGACCTCACGATGACAGGGTGACCTCACGGTGACCCGAGTGACCTCACGGTGACCAGCTGACTAAGGAGTGCGGTGCGAACCGCGACAGAACAGGAAATTGTCTTGTATGTATGTGTGTGTGTAGGTGCTGAGTTAGGGTCGGTTTTATGAAACTGAAGCGACAGATATGGTTCAAAGGGATTCGCTGTTAAAAATACAAACCAGTTTAAAAACACCCATTTCCATGTATTTGATTTTGTATACCACGTGCACTGAACAGCATTCACTCTTCTGCTATTAACTGTTCTGACCAGAATTAAGTGGGGTGCGTAGAATCGTCGATTTGCTCTATGAAACTACCCCAGGTACGCGTCACAAGTCACCATACTGCGAGTCACGCCGGCTTTTCCTGACGTTAGCACAGCCATTCAAACAGCGGGTACTAGAGGGTCTGTGCTGGATTGTTCACATAGCACGTCAGTGTCTCTTACAAATCTCGCCGCGTCTCCGTTTTGCCCAGCACACCAGTAACTTAGAAATATCGGCCTCGTCTCCGACCTCTCGCGTTATGTCTCTCCGAACTCTCCGTTATGTCTCCGAACTCTCGCGTTATGTCTCTCCGAACTCTCCGTTATGTCTCTCCGAACTCTCCGGTATGTCTCCAAACTCTCGCGTTATGTCTCTCCGAACTCTGCGTTATGTCTCCGAACTCTCGCGTTATGTCTCTCCGAACTCTCGCGTTATGTCTCCGAACTCTCGCGTTATGTCTCTCCGAACTCTCGCGTTATGTCTCTCCGAGCACTCGCCTTATGTATCTGCGAACTCTCGCGTTTATATCTCTCCGAACTCTCGCGTTATGTCTCTGCGAACTCTCCGTTATGTCTCTCCGAACTCTCGCGTTATGTCTCCGAACTCTCCGTTATGTCTCCGAACTCTCCGTTATGTCTCTCCGAACTCTCGCGTTATGTCTCCGAACTCTCCGTTATGTCTCCGAACTCTCGCGTTATGTCTCCGAAATCTCCGTTATATCTCTCCCCGAACTCTCCGTTATGTCTCCGAACTCCGCGTCACGTCTCTTCGAACTCTCAGTCACGGTGATCTGTTAGCCGGGAAGTTTTCATCGGTTAGTCGACCCGGGAACTATCTGAACATCTCCACATCGGTCCGTATTCCTGGCTGGGTGATTTCAGTGAGAGGATAGCCTGGCCGAGTGGACAGCCAGTTTCCGCCAGACAATCACGATACCAGGACGTCCGGAAAAAACAATATCCCGACAATGTGTCAGCATTGGAGAACGCTATCACAGCGGATAAAGTGGACATAGAAGCTCAGACCAGCATGCAAATGGTCGTACAATCGCACACAAAGCGAACAAGGAGCAATTCAGTTTAGAGAGAATCACGTATGCACAGCCATATAAATGACATCTCACTCACAATGGAAATACCATGTAAGTGCGATTTACTTTGAACTTCTCGATTCCCGGCAAATGTGGTCGCAAGCACCAATCATGGTCTTTCTGACTTTTAAATTTCAAACTCCACTCAAATACGAGCCCATTTCAATGCTATCACACTTTGCCAGACAGACAAAAACCCGGGGGAAAATTACTGATAGCTGTAGGTGATTCGAGATAGGCGTCTTATTGGACCGTGTCCGTATTCGATAACGAGTTCCGTTCCGTCCCCCCCCCCCCTCTCTCTCGCTCTCTCTCTTCTCTCTCTCTCGTCTCTCTCTCTCAAGTCTTCTCTCATCTCTTCAATCTCTCTCTCTCTCTCTCCCTATCTCTCTCTCCATCACTCTCTCCATCTCTCTCGTCCATCTCTCTCTCCATCTCTCTCTCCATCTCTCTCTCCATCTCTCTCTCCATCTCTCTCTCGACTCTCTCTCCATCTCTCTCTCCATCTCTCTCTCCATCTCCCCCATCTCATCCATCTCTATCTCCATCTCTCTCTCCATCTCTCTCTCCACTCTCTCTCCTTCCCCCTCCTCTCTCCATACTCTCTCTCCACTCTCTCTCCATCTCTCTCTCCATCTCTCTCTCCATCATCTCTCTCCATCTCTCTCTCATGCTCTCTCTCCATCTCTATCTCCATCTCTCTCTCCATCTCACTCTCCATCTCTCCTCTCCATCTCCTCTCCAATCTCTCTCCTCATCTCTCTCACCATCTCTCTCTCATCTCTCTCCATCTCTCTCCATCTCTCTCTCCATCTCTCTCTCCATCTCTCTCTCCATCTCTCTCCATCTCTCTCTCCATCTCTCTCTCCATCTCTCTCTCCATCTCTCTCTCCATCTCTCTCTCCATCTCTCTCTCCATCTCTCTCTCCATCTCCTCTCCTCTCTCTCTCCATCTCCTCTCTCCATCTTCTCTCTCCATCTCATCTCTTCCATCTCTCTTCCATCTCTCTCTCCATCTCTCTCTCCATCCTCTCTCCATCTCTCTCTCCATCTCTCTCTCATCTCTCTCTCCCATCTCTCTCTCCATCTCTCTCTCCATCTCTCTCTCCATCTCTCTCTCCATCTCTCTCTCCATCCTTCTCTCTCTCATCCTCTCTCTCCATCTCTCTCCATCCTCTCTCTTCCATCTCTCTCTCCATCTCTCTCTCCATCTCTCTCTCCAATCTCTCTCTCCATCTCTCTCCATCTCTCTATCTCTCCTCCATCTCTCTCCATCTCTCTCCATCTCGTCTCCATCCCTCTCCATCCCTCTCCATCCCTCTCCATCCTCCTCTCCATCCCTCTCCATCCCTCTCCATCTCTCTCCATCTCTCTCCATCTCTCTCCATCTCTCTCCATCTCTCTCCATCTCTCTCCATCTCTCCTCCATCTCTCCTCCATCTCTCTCCATCTCTCTCCATCTCTCTCCATCTCTCTCCATCTCTCTCCATCTCTCTCCATCTCTCTCCATCTCTCTCCATCTCTCTCATCTCTCTCCATCTCTCTCCATCTCTCTCCATCTCTCTCCATCTCTCTCCATCTCTCTCCATCTCTCTCCATCTCTCTCCATCTCTCTCCATCCTCTCTCCATCTCTCTCCATCTCTCTCCATCTCTCTCCATCTCTCTCCATCTCTCTCCATCTCTCTCCATCTCTCTCCATCTCTCTCCATCTCTCTCCATCTCTCTCCATCTCTCTCCATCTCTCTCCATCTCTCTCTCTCTCTCTCTCTCTCTCTCTCTCTCTCTCTCTCTCTCTCTCTCTCTCTCTCTCTCTCTCTACTCTCTCTCTCTCTCTCTATCTCTCTCTCTCTATCTTCTCTCTCTCTCCTCTCTCTCTCACTCTCTCTCTCTCTCTCTCTCTCTCTCTCTCTCTCTCTCTCTCTCCTCTCTCTCTCTCTCTCTCTCTCTCTCTCTCTCTCTCTCTCTCTCTCTCTCTCTCTCTTCTCTCTCTCTATCTCTCCTCTCTCTCTCTCTCTCCTCTCTCTCTCTCTCTCTCTCTCTCTCTCTCTCTCTCCTCTCTCTCTCTCTCTCTCTCTCTCGCCCACACGTTCTCCACTATACAAACGGACGGCTGTAACTGTGCCAATAGAAGCGAGCTAAGGGTGGGGGGGGGGGGGGGGGGGGTACCGACCATCGCTCCGGTGACGCCCGTGACAAGCGGGCGTACCGTAGCATGGGGTGAGGAAGCAGTCTGTACTCTGTACCGACCAGACTACAGACTGTCAGACTGTGTACCGACCCCAGCATGTGCTGAGGGGCGGGAGGGGTGGGGGTGGGGCGCGGTATGTCTGTACCGACCAGTACAGGCGTACTCAGCAAACAACATTCTCTTATTCAGCAGCCATTTGCTGATGCAACTTTAGCCTCGCTACTTCCCGTTTCTGGGAAAGCAGGATACGCCATCACTGCAGTAGATGCCGATGACTTCCTAACTAGACTAGTTAGTAGAGCATCATCATAAACACAAAGCGACCTCTCCTGGTTCTCCCCCACGTTACCACTATACTGTACCGCCCCAGCAGTTTCCCCTCGGTACCACAAAGGCGACCTCTCCTGGTTCTCCCCTCACGTTACCACTATACTGGAACCGCCCCAGCAGTTTCCCTCGGCCAGCACCCGGATAGACGAACAGCGGCCATATAAATTCGGCGTCAACCGATGTCGCACAAGTCAGATGTGTGTGAAAATTGCATCGGCTCAGATCCAATGGCTTGTATGCAGTAGCGTTTAGATAGACTTCAGACAGTAACGCACGCAAGCACGCACGATTAAGCCACTCAAGTGGTATCCTTATTCCTAACGAACGGGCTTCACTCCGCATATCTCACTCCCCCTCGCCATTTATCGTCTTTTGTTCTGCCTCCCCTCCTATGTTCTCGCCTCTCTAATTCCCTGCGCCTCTTCTCCCTTTTCAACTGGTCTGCCTCTCTAATCCCCTGGTTTCTTCTCCATAGTCAACTGGTCTCATCTACCCTGTTCCCCCTTCCTAGTCTCTCGTCCCTTCTCCACCAAGTCTCTACGTCCCGCTTCCCGATTCCCCTGATCCCGCCTCCTCTTCTATCCAGGGGCCGGATTCCCATCTTGACTTACGAAAGACTTTCTTCGTAAGTTGTTCATTTGGAATTACCATCTCACTACTTACGAAAATTCTTACTCCCTGCCGACATCTTACGAATTTGGGTATTCCCATCTCTTTCGTAGATTTCTTAGGGGACTAAAAAGCTAATAGCTGCAAGCCATTTCCTATACGGGAAGACCAAGTTTTGGTCGCGAGTCACTGAAGAATTTCGTCCATTTACGCAGAAGATGGTAATACCAATTTAAGAAAATTCTTAAGAGAAAAAAAAAACTCAGAATTTCGTAAGAATATCATAGAATGGAAATCCGGCCCCAGGCCTCTCCCCAGTTTCAAAACCCAACTAACGCCTGTCCTGGCCCCTTCTCCCAGTCTCCTCCCTTCCCCACCTCACGTAGTCGTCGTAGGCATCCTTGGCGGCGGTGAGGCACAGCACACCGAGCAGCGGCAGCAGCGTGGTGATGGGAGTCAGCGAGCTGATGGGGCCGATCAGCTGCAGCACCAGCAGACACGCGAAGTAAAAGTTGGCCAGCCGCTGGAACTGCTCGAACAGGTTCATCGGCCAGAACGTCAGCAGCGTGTACTTGTACGTCTTGATGAAGTTGTTCTGCCGGAGAGAACATACGCACGGCAGGGTCAAGTCACGCGCTGGGCGCAAGCTGCTGATGCGGGATGCAACGCGACTTTTTCTACTCTCGAGTGGTGGAGGGATTACGAAAAGGGGGAGGGCGTGGGGAGCGATAGTGGAGTCAGATGAAAAGACTGTAAATATAGCAATGTGGTTGCTGAACTAGGAAATATGATGATGATGGGGTTTTTGGCGCACCGACTCTTATATGGTCATACGGCGCCCAGGTGCACTAGGAAATAAGCATGTAGTCATTTTTGAAGGATTGACCAAGATGAGCAGACTTCGGGTTCAGCGTAGAGAGGCACGACATTTGAAACATCTCCAGAAGAGATAGCGTGGAGCACACAACCATTTATCTCCTCTGCCGTAACCCATAACACGAGATCAATACAACTGTTTATTGCAACCGATAGCCTCATCAAAGAACAATAATCGCTGTACGATAGCGAACACAATAGCAATAAACGTCGTGCGATAACAATAATCGTAAACAGTCGTCCAGGGACTATGAGACGCGACCTCAGTAATTGTCCTCTATCCAGATGCAAGGCGTATAACGAAGTGGTCCCTATGACACAGTCTTGAAATGTAATCGCACTGGTTGGCTTTTAACCATGGATCAGTCAGTATCTTCACCACGATTGTGCAAATCGTGTTGTGCAAAACAAAAGTTGTCATAAATACTGTACAAATAAAGGAACGATCTATAATTGCACTGCTGCTTATATAGCCAAATTACCACTCTCACTGTGTATAATCCATTTAATATATAATATTTAAATCATTATTGCGATCGCGGCGGCCAAGTTCTCTTGTTCACGAGGAGAGAGTCAAGGACGCTGACCCTCGTCATATCACCGATGCATCCATTAGTTGAAAACTAAGCTACCGATCATGCGCCCATCTATCTCCGAGCTTCCGTAGACGGCCAATGGTGCGCAACGCACACCCACACGACCGCCTTCAGTCGTGTTGCCATTCACACAGCGTAGTCGCCAGCGAAGCTAGCAAATCTCTCCCACTCAGGAATCTACCAGACTCTCTCACCAAATACCAGCCACCGGAAACGCATCGAAATCACGACACCCATCTCCAAAGCTTTTACACTGTGCTGACAGTCTACACTCCCTCTGAAAATATTGTTCCGTAGACGATCAAAGGACTAGGTTTGTAGAGTCCACACCACCGCTACGGACAGTTTTCCTGTCGGCCATCCAGCCAAACGAACGTCCCGTCCGGCCGGGTTCCGGCCCGGGTGTTTGTCCGACTCATTCCGCCCCGGACACGGACGACCGATAAAGCCTCCGATCGGCATCGGTTTCCAATCGTCGCCGAGGTCCGCCATTTTCTCGGAAACCCGCCAAGGACGTGGTAAAATATTGACTGAGCGTCGCGCGTCAGTGGCGCCGGGGACACGACAGGAAATCAGAACCAGGCTCTGCCGGAGCCAGCTAATAGGAAGGGACCTGGCGGCAGAACCTCGCGTGTTTGTGTACTGTGGGGCGGGGGAGGGTGGACGTTGTACTCCTCCGCACGTTAACGTTAGCAAGAAACTTGGAATTTACCTAACGTTGTTGGTGAAGATAGGCAATTCAGACGGTCAAAATAGGTGCACTTAAAATGTAACCATTCGATTCAGCATGGAGCGCATTTGTGACGGATTTCAGTTAAAAAATGTACCCATTGAACTCGTAGTACCGTTCTCGGTCACCTTTCGCTCTGCAGTAAATTTTACCCAGATGCAAACGACAGCAAATGGCGAAATATGCGCAATAGCCAATAGTGGTGTAAGATTCGGAAATTTTCCAAATCATGTCCGATCCGATCAAATATGACAATGTGACGAAAAATGTCCGATGAATCCAAGAGTCCAAAATAGTCCAATTTTAAAAACATCCTATACATGGCAATTAGTGATGTATTTACTTCATTCGTGTCCATAATTAACTGCATGCTCAAATAATTGCAATTGCTAATAAGTTGGTTACCTTATTGCTACCCTTCCATAACAGATTCTAGAAATGTGTTCCAAATCCAGTCTATGTCTATTCTGCCTGTTAATTTTAAGTGATTTGTGCAGACTAGCAGCCTATAAATGTATGGTCACAAAGTGGGAAAATGTTGCTAACTGCTTGTAAGGTGTACAACCTTTAAGGTCGAAAAATGCGTGAATTGTGATCTATATGCCTTGACCGAAAATTGTCCGAATAGCTGACCGACCGAAGTCCAAATCGGAAATCAGAATAATTTTCGGACGTCCACAAATTGGCTCCGATTTACATCACTAATATCGCGCAAATGTTATAATGTGAGTATACCATCGTGATAACAACAGTAAAAATCGTCCCAAATTTTAACACAATTTATAGATGGCATTCTGCGATAAGATTGTACGGTGAGTTTCCATCACGTTTCATTGGACACCACATACTCCATAAATACACATAAATAAATACAGTGTGTTAAAGTCTCGCGACAAAATGGATCAAATGCTAGGAGCATACAGGTTCTGTTGATATAGGTCATCCTGAGCCAACCCGGCGTCCACCATCTATTGATTTATGTAGTATATTTTCCACCTAACAATCCAAAAATTATGAATCTTACTGTCAAATCTCGTGGATCTCTTTTACACAATATAAAAACGAATATAAGACCCCTGGTAGATCAACTCACCTAAAATTATGTTAGTCTAAGATCCCGCTGGATATCTCCATAAAATGTTGGAAAAGAGCCAAAATATCAATGGGACATGCCGAGATCCAGATCCTTGGGATCCGGATCGGATCTCACGATCCTTCTTTATGCACACAGCAGTACACATGTCCGGCAGCGTGCGTGTTAGATGTGACAATGCAGGGCGGATCTAGGATTTTTAGAGGGGGGGGGGGGGGCGGCATTTTCGCCGTCAAGGGAGCGCCATGGGTTTACAGAGGCGCCAAAGTATTGTTAAATTCTGCAAAAATGGCAATTCTCTTACGCTTACTCATTTGCAGTGTCCTTTCGAAAAATTCAAATTAATAATAGAAAAATGATAATGGATTTATTTTTAAATCACTCTCACATGTAGGTATGTCGTCCGCAGTAGCACGCATTTTCGTCAGTAGCACGTATATTCGAGTGCGATCATCGATGTGCCTAGGTCTGCCACGGATAGGTCCACTCACCTCTCTCTCTCTCTCTCTCTCTCTCTCTCTAGCCTGCCGAAATATACCCCTTCTCTTTAGCCTGACGAAAGCCCTCCCCCGCTCCGGCTTCCGGATGGCCCTCTGGCTTCCAGAGGGCCCACTCTGGCATCCAGAGAGACCCTCTGGATACTAATGACACCCACTGGCTTCCAGTGCGCCCACTCTGACCTTCAAATGGCCGACTCTGGCCTCCAGGGTCGGAGTCTCTCTGGCCTTCAGAGGGTCCCTCTGGCTTCACGACGGCCACTCTCGCTTTCAGAGGGCTCACTCTGATCTCCAGAGGGCCGCCTCCGGCTTCCAGAGGGCACCATGTGGGCCTCCAGAGGGCATACTCTGACCTCCAGAGGGCCCACCGCTGCCGTCACCTCCAGAGGGCCTTCAGCCTCCAGAGGACCAACTCTGACCTCCAGATGTCACTCTCTGGCCTCCCAGTGTGCCACTCTGACCACCTTCATAGGGCCCTATTCAGCCTCCATAGGCCCCTCTGTATTTCATTGGGCCCCTCCTGGCGTCCAGAGGGCCCACTCTTGACCTACAGGACCACCACTCCGACTTCCAGAGGGATCACACTCGCCACCTTAGGGGACCCTCTGGATTCCAGAGGGATCACACTCGCCACCATAGGGGACCCTCTAGATTCCAGAGGATCCTGTCTGGATTTCAGGGCCCCCTCCGACCTCTAGAGGGCCCACTCCGGCCTCCAGAGGGCCCTCTCCGACCTTCAGATGGCCCCTTTGGCCTCCTCTGGCTTCAAGATGGCCCTCTCCGACCTCCAGATAGCCCACTTTGACCTGAAGCCCAGGCGGGCCCACCTGGGCTCCAAGTGACTTTGGGGGATGTGTTGACCCCCTTCATGGGCCTTTGGGGGGGGGGGGGGGGGCATGGCCGGCATGGCCTTCCTTGCGACCGCCACTGGTCTCAGGGACTCTCTGTCGGTCTCAGGGTTCTCTCTGTCGGTCTGAGGGGCATTGTGTCGGCCTGGGGCCTTGGTCGCCCTGAGGGGTCCTCTGCCGGCCTGAGGGGTCCTCTGCCGGCCTGAGGGGACCACTCTGGCGGCCTGAGGATCATCTATCGGCCTGATAGGTCCTCTGGCCGCCTGCTGTGGTCCTTGGCCAGCTTGAGGGGGCTCTTGGTCTGCCTAAGGGGCCTATGTCAGCCTGAGGGGCCCTCTGTTGGCTGAGAGGACGTCTGTCGGCCTGAGGAGACCATCTGACTGCCTGAGGGGCCTTTGTTAGCCTGAGGGGCCGTCTGTCAGCCTGAGAGGATCCTCTGTCGGCCTGAGGAGACCCTCTGACTGTCTGAGGGACCCTCTGTCAGCATGAAGGGCCCTCTGTCGGCCTAAGGGGGCCCCTCTTCCGTCTGTCGGCCTGAGGGGCCCTCTGTCGGCTTGAGGTGCCATCTGGTGGCCTTATGGGGCCCTCTGTAGACCTGATGGGGCCCTCTATCGACCTGTGATGGCCCTCGGTCGGCTTCAGGGAGCATTTGGTCGACTTGAGGAGTCTTGGTCAGCTTGAAGGCCTCGGTAGGCTTTGGGAGTCAATTTGCCGGCCTGCGGGCCCTCTGTCGGCCTGAAGAGGCCCGCTGTTGGCCCGTGCGGGCCTTCGGTCAGCTTGGAGGGGGCATTCGTTTGGCTTGAGACCTCAGTCGGCCTAGGGGATCTAGGTCGGCTTGAGGGGCCCTAAGTGTGCATCTGCATATTCAGTGCGCATGAGGATACACAAATTCAGCCAATTGGTCGTTACAGCGATTTACCCATCATCGGCGCTTGCTGGTCCGTTGAACGGCAGCAGCCGAGTGTCCTGAGGACCAAACATGTTTCAAAAAGTGGATTTAAGGTAGTCAGGAATTCATTTGATCGAAAAACCGAAAATGAAAAGTTGTTCAGAATTGTTATTACATACCGAACCACCCTCACAATTTTCCAAATCAGAAATCAATTCTGACGACCATGCCTACTGGCCAGAGGGGCGCCGTCACTGGCCAGAGGGGCGCCTCACTGGGAAGAGGGGCAACGTCACTGGCCAGAGGGGCGCCGTCGCTGGCCAGATCGGCCTATTTTCGCGCGCGCGGAAATTGGTCTGCGTACGAGGCCCTTCCGCGCCGAACCCGACCCCCCCCCCCCCCCCTGTATCCGGCCCATGTGACAATGCATTAATCATTCGACGGTTCGTGACCCATCCAGCTAAAACTGGCTTCCCTAACGGCAAAATGTTAATGACCCCGGTGTCCTCGCAACGGCCTACCGGCCATTACAGCGTGCAGTAAAATATACATTAGCAGATCAGTCAGGAAAAAGAGCCGAAGGATTCGATTCCTTTGCAACAATAAATTGTGGCGACATTTCTTATTGAGACAACCATCAACTTGCTAGCGGACGGCAAGCAACCTGTTATACAATATTGAAAGCAGACTCCTTGAGGCCTAGTCGCACAGCGAGCGGTTCGGTTCTCAACCCCTGGCTTCAGCTAGGACTATGAGGGATACTTAACAGCGTACTGAAACCTCGAGTTGTATTCCAAATCGTTGGCTCGTATCCGGCGCTCAGTTCTGAAACACGGTAGACGCACATTAGATCGGAGTCAGTAAAGTCGTCCAAAACGTCAAGCTTACGTCAACAGCGCCCTTCACCGCCGTTCCCAAACGGAAAGGCCGTGAGCCGGCACACGATTAACATTCCACCACCTGAGTTGCTCCTGCCTGAGGCCAGTCTCATACAGCAGGATCAATGAAGTTACGAACAGTTCAATTACGAAAAATAAAGAACAAAATACGAGATCCTGTACGAAATTCTTGCTCCTGGAAATCTATCGCGAACATGAAAAAACAATCACGACAATGTTCTGATGGAATACAACTGTTGATATCGGCGCTTCTCCTTTATGAAACTACCCCAGAGGGCCAATTCAGAGCCGCAACACAACCCTCCATTCGACTGCCGCCGTCTTGGCACGGCTTTCACACACGCCACCGGTTCCGGCGCCATTCAAAAATTGGCGTCTCTCACCGGGCTGTCTGGCGTATGGGGCTCTGCGTCCGCCCGACCCACCACACCACCCCCTGGCGGGGGCGGGGGCGGGGGCGGCGGCGCGGGCGGGGGCGGCAGAGGGCGTTGGCGGCGTTCGTTCCATGGGTGACCCGACAGACAGACAGATGCGGCCGGCGGCTGCTGTGGGACGGTGCCGATTGATCTGACTGGACAAGACGGCAACACACACGCCATCGACGCCCAGGACCGAAAGGCTGACAACGCACGGCACGACGCCGCGGCCGATCGCTGGTGGTCGGCTGAGTTCAGCAGACGGTGGGAGTCACCTGGAACCATGCCGCTTCAGAGACGGACACAGCCACGCCGAGGTACAACACACCGTGGAGGCTGCCGCAGGCCGCTGCCGTGGGTTCCGGCGTAGCTAAAATGCAGCAAACGTTATATAGCGATAATTTGGTGGAAAAGGTCTACAAAAGGTTAATTGGACTATCGCAAAAAGGAACCGTTCCAGAGATATTATGGAATTATGGAGCAACTTGCACACTAAAAGATGAATATGTTTCCTACTGTCAGGCTAATGGAACTTATCCTATCGATCGCCTAAATACGACTTATAATGAGATTTAGTCATAAATGAGTCATTGCGTCAGCACAATTCCTACATTTCTGATCAGAACAAATTATGAAAACGTTCGTAGGTAGAACACGTTCAACAATTTTACGGTCTTCGTCTGCAACTTTCCTAACCACAATCCTAGTTCGCGTGCGAATACGACGGATAGATGCATGGCCAGCATGACAATGCAAGAGCGATGCCTATGATCAATTGTTTCAACCATACATAACGAATATTTGGTATACAAACGGTCTCTTGCGCAAATGCCACAAACCCACCGTGAAAAAGACACGTGACTTAAACTTCTAGAGCTAAACTTTGTTACGCAGCTTCCCAACACTTACATGAACTGATACTAATATAATAGATATCCCTTGGCAACAAATGTTCGGGTGTAATCAATACAAACGCAACTGATTCCATATGTTCGACGAAAAATGTCCACACCGAAGGCGCACATTCTCTGCAACAAAAGTAACTGAGAAGAAAACTGACCTACAACCAAAATCCCCATAGCCAATGTCAGCCTTTAAAGGGACTGTCCCCACATTCCCATAAGTTGTCAAATGTACGCCGCTTGTGGTGCAAAATAATGAAGTAATTGATGCCGAACACGATTATGACATTTGTTTTTCGCAAACAGTTGTAAATTACATAAAGATAAAGTTTTAATATTTGGTGGATGACGTCCATCTTGAGCTCTAGAGAGCTACACAGAAATCCTTTAGCTGCCAAAGTATGGACACAATTATTTCGAGACAATGCTGGCGCTTTGAATACAAAACAAACCAACTACCAAACATTGAAACGTAGCATATATCGCCAAGGTTTCGCCTTAAACAAGTCCGGGCTATCACATAACCATTTGTAAGAGAGATTACGTCATCGGCTTTAAGACCCCATTCCCAAATACACGTGGGGTGTCGTTACAATTGTCAAGACTAACCTCGAATTTATTTTCGATTACATCTATGTGGTTGGTTTTAACTGCTACCCTACTTAATTTCAATGCAAATCCAGCAACAATGGCTATTTCAAACTCAACACTAATGTTAGGTGGGAGTGTCCCTTTACCCTCGACCAGGGTAGGGGGGGGGGAGGTTGCCAGACCCTCGTTTTTTTGGGGGAATAATTCGCGTAGTTGTCACCCGATTGCGATGGAACTTCCAGTTCCCTAATTTTAAAACAATTTGGACACATACTCGAAAATTGAAACTTCTCTTCCCATGACCCGTGACCTATGTATTGACCTGTTACTCAAGGTCATGTCGCGCAACTGGCGTCCCGGCGCATCTGGCGTAGTATCGATGCTTGTAAACTTGTGCAGTTCCGGTGAGTTTGTTGCTCAGGAGCATATGAACAAGGTGTTAACAGGTGACATTCATGGCTTACACTGAGATTGTGACCGAGTTTTGACCTTTCAGAGGTCAACCGAGGACATTGACTTCCGATGACCTGAGATTGACTTGTTTGGAACTCTGGCAGTTTCTAGGACATTTTGTGACGCTGGATTTCAAAATTTGGAATCCATTTTGCATTATTATATGTTCCCACTGGGGTCATGAACTTCCAACAGTCAAATGCTTAGGTCACTGACCTCCGATGACCTGACATGACTTTTTTTGGACTCTGGTAGTTTCTAAGACATTTTGTGACGCTGAATGTCAAATTTGACACCATTTTGCATAATTATATGCTCATTCACGATTCTAGCTCGATTATAATTCCAGTTTCTAACACATTCACGATTTGAGATGAAATATGAGTCATTGACATGACCTCCAGACGTCACCTATTGCCCCCAGGACCTTAAACTCGGATATCAACGGATTCCTCTCATCACAAGCAACGCGCTCGATTTTTGAATCGAAGCTCTAGCTCAATTGGGGAGAAACGCAAGAGGGGGTCGTAACCTCCCCCTCCCCTCGCCGGTAACTTGGTATCGACCCTACCACTGGCGATGACTAAGTGTCAAGACACGATCAACCTAAGATACAAATTATATATGCACACATTCTAGTGTATCCATTCGGAACGAAGCGGCACGCCGCCAAGAACATATCCTGTCCCTGACAAACCGACATGTGCGATCCATCGGGGGGCGGACATCTCTGACACTGTACGATCCATCGGGCAGGACATCTGACACCCTGCACGATCCATCGGGGCGGACTGACACACTGTACGATCCATCGGGGCGTGGACATCTGACACGCTGTACGATCCATCGGGGGCGGACATCCTGACACACTGTACGATCCATCGGGGCGGACATCTCTGGCAACTGTACGATCCATCGGGGGCGGACATCTCTGACACACTGTACGATCCATCGGGGCGGATATTTCTACGATACACTGTATCGATCCATCGCGGAGGGACATCTGACACACTGTACGATCCATCGGGGCGGACATCTTCTGGCACACTGTACGATCCATCGGGCGGATCATTTCTGATACACTGTACGATCCATCCCAGAGAGGGACATCTTGACACACTGTGCGATCCATCGAGAGAGGACATCACTGGTCCATCGGGAGTGGACATCACATTTCTCCCAGTTCGCACGGTAACTGCAGCGGTGACTTATATCGTTCGGCGAGCTGTCCAGCTCGTTCTGTGAGACCAGCTGCGAGGGCCAGCATTGCCTCCATCACAAACATTGGCTGGGGTACGGTGAGTCCTGCACACCTGGACGGGCACCTGGGACCCCCCCCCCCCCAGGATCGCCCCTAGACCAGACTGTCACCAGACCCGCGCCATAGGCAGGGCCTAAACCTAAATAGGGACATAGGGACTAGGGCGGTGAGTATCAGTTTCAAACCCCTTTCTAAACATGAAGCAGCATTCTGGTTAACCAACCAGCACGTTTTTAGCTGAAGTTGATCTATTCGGCGGAACAAAATCAGACATTCAGGGAGTGGTATATCATGATCCATGCCTAATAAATGACTTGAACGGGGTGTGTTTTAGGGCCCAAAACCAGATATTTGGACACCTGCCGTGCTAAGCTTTCTATAGTGTATAAGCCCGGAAGCGTAAGAACACAAGGGAAAAATCCGTGGCAAAAATAGGGAGCGGACACAAGTTAATAATCTTGTGAACCTTCCGTAGGTCGAGGTAGAAGCCCGAAAAGGTGGGTTTCGAAGTCTTTCCAGCTGCATAAATGGAAGCGAAAACCAAACTAGATCGAAAACAAGTTTTGAAGGCTTCGCAGAGATGTTAGTAATTGAACACACCAATGCCTTGGGCACGTCTAGAAGCCACACACCAAGCGAGGTTAGATGACTCAAGCCTGAGAAAGATGGAATGAATGCGAATAGTGACCAAGGGGGGGGGGGGGTAAAAGTGCTTTTTTGGGAGTTGGGGCCCCGACAAAAGTGGCGCATACAAAAATGACCCCAGCACAGCTGGGTCATTTTTTTTTACTTCACATGAATACCCTAACAACCTGGCTGCATGCTCACATCATCCCTATATTTTAAACCAGCGCCGTGGACGGGGGGGGGGGAGTAGACAACACCCTCTCAGGTTTTTGGGTAGC
>JAXIVJ010007956.1:0-57835 GCA_036785665.1 Chirona hameri | reverse complement strand
TGCAGGGAATGCAAATATTTACAAGGGCGTTATAAATACAAATCGGCCAAAACCTTCCGGAGCCGTTGAGGAAATAAACTGTTGGGACTGCCGCCATGGGGAGGCAGCAGTAATAATAGACAGTGTCAATTCCTTCAGCAGAATCGACAGCTGGCCCAGACGCGTTTCCTGTATCTTCCCGGTAAAGGTTCACTTCCATTCCTAACGTGTTATACAGCGACCATTTGAACGATATCTTAAGAGCGGGCTCGAGGATGTATCACAACTTTGGTGTATTCACAGTCGGAGGTTCTATTCAGTCAAACAAATGGTGGATCAGTGACCACTTTGCACAATATAGGTCCATTGATGGCATACAATAAAAATGTATGCTAATAAATAATGATATATGGTAATAATGCCTAGATGTTGGAAGTTGGGTTAGTTGGCTAACTGGAAATAAAGTTTCTGGCTCGATCCTGCATTGCAAAGAATTTGCCAAATTGGTGTATTACTACAAGTATTTGTATATATTTCTGTTCGTTCTGACCTACGACCAGCTGTGGCTTAACAGTACAAACACAGCGTCATTAGACAAACAGCAGTTAACAGGGACCGATGTGGCATAGGCACTCGTAAATGCAGCGCACCAGACAGATAGATGCATTCACCTGACCATTTTGTGTTGTTCAAAAATAATATTTGCCAAACTGGGTGTTTCGATCGTTTCGATCGTTTCGATGTGTAAGTAATTTTATAGGCGCGGCTCGTCCAGACAACTCAAGGCCAAGCATCATGTTGAATAACAACCCTCCCCAGGACTTCTGGCAAACCGACCCATTACAACAAGGACATTTCGTACGCCAATAGAATCATTTCGATCGGTGGAATTTCTAAAATTACAGCCACTGCCCGGCAGATTATCTTGTGAAACAACAAACATGAATCGTGAGCATTAAATAAATATGCAACATTCGGAGTTGAATATGTCATAAATGATGAAAAGAGCCCTTCATGACAGCTAATGTCTACATAGTCACTGCAATTGGAAGCAGTTTATCAAGCCCTAAAAATGTGACAACTCGAACTGACCACTCGAACCCACTCGAACCCACTCGAACTGACCACTCGAACCCACTCAAACCCACTCGAACTGACCACTCGAACTGACCACTCGAACTGACCACTCGAACTGACCACTCGAACCCACTCGGACTGACCACTCAAACTGACCACTCGAACCCACTCGGACTGACCACTCGAACTGACCACTCGAACTGACCACTCGAACTGACCACTCGAACTGACCACTCGAACCCACTCGAACTGACCACTCGAACTGACCACTCGAACTGACCACTCGAACTGACCACTCGAACTGACCACTCGAACTGACCACTCGAACTGACCACTCGAACTGGCCACTCGAACCCACTCGAACTGACCACTCGAACCCACTCGAACTGACCACTCGAACCCACTGGAACTGACCACTCGAACTGACCACTCGAACTGACCACTCGAATTGACCACTCGAACCCACTCGAACTGACCACTCGAACTGACCACTCGCACTGACCACTCGAACCCACCCGGACGCATGGGCGGAACAGAAGCAAGAAATGTATTCAATACACAAAATAACCTACAGAAGCGAGCATAACCTTCTGATAACCTACCTCCATCGTAAACTTGGCAAAGTGATATATTTTGCTTATTTCACTTTTTTATTTTAAGTTTGTATATAATATAGTTCGAATGGTTTGAGTGGGTGGCTCCAGACCCGGGTGCCCGCTGAGCCGAGCTTGTTGCGTGTAATACTGCACCACGGTCCCACCACCCATCAACATATACGGCCGCGCCCGGTTCACCGGGAATTAATTTGGTCCGAAAGTTTAACGTGCCGCAGATAGATGGCGACACGGTCCTCCCGGGTCCAGTGCGGCTCTTTCTCTCTCGTCAGGTGTCAGCGGGCGGATCAAACAACGTACATACATCATCCAAGCCTCGAACCCACTGCCGCTGAGTTATGAGCCAAGCGTCATACCCAGACCTATTACCCAGACCACACGGTAGGGCAACACCTATTACCCAGACCACACGGTAGGGCAACACCTATTACCCAGACAACACGATAGGGCAACACCTATTACCCAGACCACACGGTAAGGCAACACCTATAACCCAGACCACACGGTAGGGCAACACCCATTACCCAGACCACACGGTAGGGCAACACCTATTACCCAGACCACACCACATTATGAGCCAAGCGTCATACCTATTACCCAGAACACACGGTAGGGCAACACCTATTACCCAGACCACACGGTAGGGCAACACCTATTACCCAGACCACACGGTAGGGCAACACCTATTACCCAGACCACACGGTAGGGCAACACCTATTACCCAGACCACACGGTAGGGCAACACCTATTACCCAGACTTCACGGTAGGGCAACACCTATTACCCAGACCACACGGTAGGGCAACACCTATTACCCAGACCACACGGTAGGGCAACACCTATTACCCAGACCACACGGTACGGCAACACCTATTACCCAGACCACACCACATTATGAGCCAAGCGTCATACCCATTACCCAGACCACACGGTAGGGCAACACCCATTACCCAGACCACACCACATTATGAGCCAAGCGTCATACCTATTACCCAGACCACACGGTAGGGCAACACCTATTACCCAGACCACACGGTAGGGCAACACCTATTACCCAGACCACACGATAGGGCAACACCTATTACCCAGACCACACGGTAGGGCAACACCTATTACCCAGACCACACGGTAGGGCAACACTTATTACCCAGACCACACGGTAGGGCAACACCTATTACCCAGACCACACGGTAGGGCAACACCTATTACCCAGACCACACGGTAGGGCAACACCTATTACCCAGACCACACGGTAGGGCAACACCTATTACCCAGACCACACGGTAGGGCAACACCTATTACCCAGACCAAACCACATTATGAGCCAAGCGTCATACCTATTACCCAGACCGCACGATAGGACAACACCTATTACCCAGACCACACAGTAGGGCAACACATATTACCCAGACCACACGGTAGGGCAACACCTATTACCCAGACCACACCACATTATGAGCCAAGCGTCATACCTATTACCCAGACCACACGATAGGGTAACACCTATTACCCAAACCACACGGTAGGGCAACACCTATTACCCAGACCACACGATAGGGCAACACCTATTACCCAGACCACACGGTAGGGCAACACCTATTACCCAGACCACACGGTAGGGCAACACCTATTACCAAGACCACAAGGTAGGGCAACACCTATTACCCAGACCACACGGTAGGGCAACACCTATTACCCAGAACACACCACATTATGAGCCAAGCGTCATACCTATTACCCAGACCACACGATAGGGCAAAACCTATTACCCAGACCACACAGTAGGGCAACACCTATTACCCAGACCACACGGTAGGGCAACACCTATTACCCAGACCACACGGTAGGGCAACACCTATTACCCAGACCACACCACATTATGAGCCAAGCGTCATACCTATTACCCAGACCACACGATAGGGCAACACCTATTACCCAGACCACACGGTAGGGCAACACCTATTACCCAGACCACACGGTAGGGCAACACCTATTACCCAGACCACACGGTAGGGCAACACCTATTACCCAGACCACACGGTAGGGCAACACCCATTACCCAGACCACACCACATTATGAGCCAAGCGTCATACCTATTACCCAGACCACACGGTAGGGCAACACCTATTACCCAGACTACACGGTAGGGCAACACCTATTACCCAGACCACACGGTAGGGTAACACCTATTACCCAGACCACACGGTAGGGCAACACCTATTACCCAGACCACACGGTAGGGCAACACCTATTATCCAGACTACACGGTAGGGCAACACCTATTACCCAGACTACACGGTAGGGCAACACCTACTACCCAGACCACACGGTAGGGCAACACCTATTACCCAGACCACACGGTAGGGCAACACCTATTACCCAGACTACACGGTAGGGCAACACATATTACCCAGACTACACGGTTGGGCAACACCTATTACCCAGACCACACGGTAGGGCAACACCTATTGCCCAGACCACACCACATTATGAGCCAAGCGTCATACTTATTACCCAGACCACACGGTAGGGCAACACCTATTACCCAGACCACACGGTAGGGCAACACCTATTACCCAGACTACACGGTAGGGCAACACCTATTACCCAGACTACACGGTAGGGCAACACCTATTACCCAGATCACACGGTAGGGCAACACCTATTACCCAGACCACACGGTAGGGCAACACCTACTACCCAGACTACACGGTAGGGCAACACCTATTACCCAGACCACACGGTAGGGCAACACCTATTACCCAGACCACACGGTAGGGCAACACCTATTACCCAGACTACACGGTAGGGCAACACCTATTACCCAGACCACACGGTAGGGCAACACCTATTACCCAGACCACACGGTAGGGCAACACCCATTACCCAGACCACACGGTAGGGCAACACCTATTACCCAGACCACACGGTAGGGCAACTCCTATTACCCAGACTACACGGTAGGGCAACCCCTATTACCCAGACCACACGGTAGGGCAACACCTATTACCCAGACCACACGGTAGGGCAACACCTATTACCCAGACCACACGGTAGGGCAATACCTATTACCCAGACCACACGGTAGGGCAACACCTATTACCCAGACTACACGGTAGGGCAACACCTATTACCCAGACTACACGGTAGGGCAACACCTATTACCCAGACCACACGGTAGGGCAACACCTATTACCCAGACCACACGGTAGGGCAACACCTATTACCCAGACCACACCACATTACGAGCCAAGCGTCATACCTATTACCCAGACCACACGGTAAGGCAACACCTATTACCCAGACCACACGGTAGGGCAACACCTATTACCCAGACCACACGGTAGGGCAACACCCATTACCCAGACCACACCACATTATGAACCAAGCGTCATACCTATTACCCAGACCACACGGTAGGGCAACACCTATTACCCAGACCACACGGTAGGGCAACACCTATTACCCAGACCACACGGTAGGGCAACACCTATTACCCAGACTACACGGTAGGGCAACACCTATTACCCAGACCACACGGTAGGGCAACACCTATTACCAAGACCACACGGTAGGGCAACACCTATTACCCATACCGCACGGTAGGGCAACACCTATTACCCAGACTACACGGTAGGGCAACACCTATTACCCAGACCACACGGTAGGGCAACACCCATTACCCAGACCACACCACATTATGAGCAAAGCGTCATACCTATTACCCAGACCACACGGTAGGGCAACACCTATTACCCAGACCACACGGTAGGGCAACACCTATTACCCAGACCACACGGTAGGGCAACACCCATTACCCAGACCACACCACATTATGAGCCAAGCGTCATACCTATTACCCAGACCACACGGTAGGGCAACACCTATTACCCAGACCACACGGTAGGGCAACACCTATTACCCAGACCACACGGTAGGGCAACACCTATTACCCAGACTACACGGTAGGGCAACACCTATTACCCAGACCACACGGTAGGGCAACACCTATTACCCAGACCACACGGTAGGGCAACACCTATTACCCAGACCACACGGTAGGGCAACACCCATTACCCAGACCACACCACATTATGAGCCAAGCGTCATACCTATTACCCAGACCACACGGTAGGGCAACACCTATTACCCAGACCACACGGTAGGGCAACACCTATTACCCAGACCACACGGTAGAGCAACACCTATTACCCAGACCACACGGTAGGGCAACACCTATTACCCAGACCACACGGTAGGGCAACACCCATTACCCAGACCACACGGTAGGGCAACACCCATTACCCAGACTACACGGTAGGGCAACACCTATTACCCAGACCACACGGTAGGGCAACACCTATTACCCAGACCACACGGTAGGGCAACACCTATTACCCAGACCACACGGTAGGGCAACACCTATTACCCAGATCACACGGTAGAGCAACACCTACTACCCAGACCACACGGTAGAGCAACACCTATTACCCAAACCACACGGTAGGGCAACACCTATTACCCAGACCACACGGTAGGGCAACACCCATTACCCAGACCACACGGTAGGGCAACACCTATTACCCAGACCACACGGTAGGGCAACACCTATTACCCAGACCACACGGTAGAGCAACACCTATTACCCAGACCACACGGTAGGGCAACACCTATTACCCAGACCACACGGTAGGGCAACACCCATTACCCAGACCACACGGTAGGGCAACACCTATTACCCAGACTACACGGTAGGGCAACACCTATTACCCAGACCACACGGTAGGGCAACACCTATTACCCAGACCACACGGTAGGGCAACACCCATTACCCAGACCACACCACATTATGAGCCAAGCGTCATACCTATTACCCAGACCACACGGTAGGGCAAACTTATCTGCATAGTTCCAGTAATATTGTATATTATGTCCAACGTCCATTGCTTTTTATCTCGAATTACGGCTGTTTGATTTGACAAATAAAAACAAATTGATCGTGCAAATTGAAGAAGGTATATTTGGGTTCCATATCGAATACCAAGCTTTCGTTGATACGACTGAAGCGGGAAGACTCTAGTTCTCATCCCAATACAAAAACATAGACATCTGACATTAATACATCGCAGAATAACTGGTACTTTAAGGTTATGGAAATAGATGAAATAAATGTGTAATCTGTGATTCGTTGTGCTATTTTAGGGACATGTTACTAGTGGTTTATGGCCTTTTCAACCTGAATAATCTCTAAGAAAGCCAAATGTCAATGCAAATTTGCATGTCATCGCCATTGTACTCAAATGCTTCTCAACAACAACGTTCTCGTATGAATGTTTATTATTTGTTTAACCCGGCATTGGCTGGGGTCTCAGCCGAACGCCATTGGCTTGGGGGACCTTTTCGCCCCTGGTTATCTTCCGAACCAATAACCGCAGCGGGACGCGCAAGACGGCAATCGAACGCTCTCAATGAGACACATCCACAGCATACACGAAATTTTCCCAATAAGCACATGTCAGGTCACGGTCAGGTGAAAGGTCAAAATGGATATATTTGAGTTTTTGGGCCATACTTTCCATCCAAAGCCTTATATTGAGACTATTATCCCAAAAGTGCTCTCAAAGGTATAATACATATCCCGCATAAGCAAACATGAAATTGTAAGCATACGTCAAGGTCAAGATCAGGTCACAAAAGGTCACAGGTCTACGAAAGCCATGCGACACATGTTGTATGGGTTATTCTACACATATAATTCGATACTAGCAGCTATTTTCACAATCTGACACCATATGAGGTCAAAGTCAGGTCACTTAAGGTCAAAATTTGAAATTGATCAATCTGAATAAAAAAAAGTCATGTTTCTAGACCAGCTTTGTCTCCGAAATACAGTGCTGGCACTTATTTGTTTGTATCTGGTCACTAAAAGCAAAAAAAAGGTTATTTCAAAATATGACGTCATGAGTTACTGATACTTAGGGAGCCATAAGTCAGTCGGAAATAAAGATATTGCTTTTAAATTTGGTTTAGATATTCTCCACTCTCCTTATTCAACATATCTTCCGTTTTTTAAATGTTTGAAAATTTTGATTTTGAGGGTATTCAAAAAGTTTTTTGGGGGGGTAAAAAAACAATTGTTAAAAAATCCGAGATAGCCATTTTCTAGCCATTGCCATTTGCTATCTTTAAGTTTTTGATTGCATTTTTCTCAAAATATTGCATTTGTACGGCCTGCTAAAGTTTTGCTGATTTTTGTGTCAAACTCGTGTGTAGTGACGTCATTAAATTCGCTATATCTCGAAAATGACGACGAAATTTCCTTCATTTTAGCACAAAGACGTAAAATTGATGTAGGAGAAGCTATCTGAAGTTTTACGTCGATAGCGCTATTAGTTTGTTTACCTATTGCGAAAGTTCGTCAGGGAGGGTGGGCGAAACACGCCCCCCCCCCCCCCCCCCCCCCACCCACCCCGCCAATGGCAGATTAAACGAGCAGGTGAAGCCTTTCGTTCTTTATTACGTTCGTGCAATAATATCATGGCCCAGTTCTGCTGACATGTGACAGTGGACGACAACTTCTCACCTTGTGAGTTTTTGGTTCGCTTCGTTTTCCTGATGATCCACCTTTCAAGCTGGTCCAACTCAACATGCTCCATGACGAAGCGTTCTAGGAGGTCTGGCCGCTCCCGCAGAACCGCCGTCAGCCTATCCCATGGCGGCGGCTCTGTGGGACAGGGTCACAGTCACTACCAGACCACATAACACCGTCAGAGAATGGTGGACAGAGGCACGGCGACAACACCAGACCAGATAACACCGTCAGAGAATTGTGGACAGAGGCACGGCGTCAACACCAGACCAGATAACACCGTCAGATAATGGTGGACAGAGGCACGGCGTCAACACCAGACCAGATAACACCGTCAGAGAATGGTGGACAGAGGCACGGCGTCAACACCAGACCAGATAACACCGTCAGAGAATGGTGGACAGAGGCACGGCGACAACACCAGACCATATAACACCGTCAGAGAATGGTGGACAGAGGCACGGCGACAACACCAGACCAGATAACACCGTCAGAGAATGGTGGACAGAGGCACGGCGTCAACACCAGACCAGATAACACCGTCAGATAATGGTGGACAGAGGCACGGCGTCAACACCAGACCAGATAACACCGTCAGAGAATGGTGGACAGAGGCACGGCGACAACACCAGACCAGATAACACCGTCAGATAATGGTGGACAGAGGCACGGCGACAACACCAGACCAGATAACACCGTCAGAGAATGGTGGACAGAGGCACGGCGTCAACACCAGACCAGATAACACCGTCAGAGAATGGTGGACAGAGGCACGGCGACAACACCAGACCAGACAACACCGTCAGAGAATGGTGGACAGAGGCACGGCGTCAACACCAGACCAGATAACACCGTCAGAGAATGGTGGACAGAGGCACAGCGACAACACCAGACCAGATAACACCGTCAGAGAATGGTGGACAGAGGCACGGCGTCAACACCAGACCAGATAACACCGTCAGAGAATGGTGGACAGAGGCACGGCGTCAACACCAGACCAGATAACACCGTCAGAGAATGGTGGACAGAGGCACGGCGATAACACCAGACCAGATAACACCGTCACATAATGCAACAAACCAGGCATTGTCGATAGAGAGGTCAGAGGGTAAGAGCCATCCATGCCTTTAGGAGTTTATAATCAGCAGCGCTTGTCCGCCGCTGTAGCTCAGTCGGGAGATCGCCGGGCTTTAGACCAGTCGGGAGATCGCCGAGCTTTAGCCCCACCCGGTGTGGCAGACCGGGTTCGAGTCAGTGTAGCTCAGTCGGGAGATCGCCGGGCTTTAAACCCCACCCGGTGTGGCAGACCGGGTTCGAGTCGGTCAGTCGGGAAATCGCCGGGCTTTAGACCCCACCCGGTGTGGCAGACCGGGTTCGAATCAATGTAGCTCAGTCGGGAGATCGCCGGGCTTTAGCCCCACCCGGTGTGGCAGACCGGGTTCGAGTCAGTGTAGCTCAGTCGGGAGATCGCCGGGCTTTAGACCCACCCGGTGTGGCAGACCGGGTACGAGTCGGTCAGTTGGGAGATCGCCGGGCTTTAGACCCCACCCGGTGTGGCAGACCGGGTTCGAGTCAGTGTAGTCGGACGCCGGGCTTTAGACCAGTCGGGAGATTGCCGGGCTTTAGACCCCACCCGGTGTTGCAGACCGGGTCCGAGACAGTGTAGCTCAGTGGGGAGATCGCCGGGCTTTAGACCCCATCCGGTGTGGCAGACCGGGTTCGAGTCAGTGTCGCTCAGTCGGAAGATCGCCGGGCTTTAGACCCCACCCGGTGTGGCAGACCGGGTTCGAGTCAGTGTAGCTCAGTCGGGAGATCGCCGGGCTTTAGACCTCACCCGGTGTGGCAGACCGGGTTCGAGTCAGTGTAACTCAGTCGGGAGATCGCCGGGCTTTAGACCCCCACCCGGTGTGGCAGACCAGGTTCGAGTCAGTGTAGCTCAGTCGGGAGATCGCCGGGCTTTAGACCCCACCCGGTGTGGCAGACCTGGTTCGAGTCGGCCAGTCGGGAGATCGCCGGGCTTTAGACCCCACCCGGTGTGGCAGACCGGGTACGAGTCGGTCAGTTGGGAGATCGCCGGGCTTTAGACCCCACCCGGTGTGGCAGACCGGGTTCGAGTCAGTGTAGCTCAGTCGGGAGATCGCCGGGCTTTAGACCCACCCGGTGTGGCAGACCGGGTTCGAGTCGGTCAGTCGGGAGATCGCCGGGCTTTATACCCCACCCGGTGTGGCAGACCGGGTTCGAGTCAGTGTAGCTCAGTCGGGAGATCGCCGGGCTTTAGACCCCACCCGGTGTGGCAGACCGGGTTCGAATCAGTGTAGCTCAGTCGGGAGATCGCCTGGCTTTAGACCCCACCCGGTGTGGCAGACCGAGTTCGAGTCAGTGTAGCTCAGTCGGGAGATCGCCGGGCTTTAGACCCCACCCGGTGTGGCAGACCAGGTTCGAGTCAGTGTAACTCAGTCGGGAGATCGCCGGGCTTTATACCCACCCAGTGTGGCATACCAGGTTCGAGTCAGTTTAACTCAGTCGGGAGATCGCCGGGCTTTATACCCACCCGGTGTGGCAGACCGGGTTCGAGTCAATGTAGCTCAGTCGGCAGATCGCCGGGCTTTATACCCACCCGGTGTGGCAGACCGGGTTCGAGTCAGTGTAGCTCAGTCGGCAGATCGCCGGGCTTTATACCCACCAGGTGTGGTAGACCGGGTTCGAGTCAGTGTAGCTCAGTCGGGAGATCGACGGGCTTTAGACCCCACCCGGTGTGGCAGACCGGGTTCGAGTCAGTGTAACTCAGTCGGGAGATCGCCGGGCTTTAGACCCCACCCGGTGTGGCAAACTGGGTTCGAGTCAGTGTAACTCAGTCGCGAGATCGCCGGGCTTTAGACCCCACCCGGTGTGGCAGACCGGGTTCGAGTCAGTGTAACTCAGTCGGGAGATGGCCGGGCTTTATACCCACCCGGTGTGGCAGACCGGGTTCGAGTCAGTGTAGCTCAGTCGGCAGATCGCCGGGCTTTATACCCACCCGGTGTGGTAGACCGGGTTCGAGTCAGTGTAGCTCAGTCGGGAGATCGCCGGGCTTTATACCCACCCGGTGTGGCAGAGCGGGTTCGAGTCAGTCAGTCGGGAGATCGCCGGGCTTTAGACCAGTCGGGAGATCGCCAGGCTTTAGACCCCACCCGGTGTGGCAGACCTGGTTCGAATCAGTGTAGCTCAGTCGGGAGATCGCCGGGCTTTAGACCCACCCGGTGTGGCAGACCGGGTTCGAGTCGGTCAGTCGGGAGATCGCCGGGCTTTAGACCCCATCCGGTGTGGCACACCGGGTTCGAGTCAGTCAGTCGGGAGATCTCCGGGCTTTAGATCCACCCGGTGTGGCAGACCGGGTTCGAGTCAGAGTAGCTCAGTCGGGAGATCGCCGGGCTTTAGACCAGTCGGGAGATCGCCGGGCTTTAGACCCCACCCGGTGTGGCAGACCGAGTTCGAGTCGGTCAGTCGGGAGATCGCCGGGCGTTAGACCCACCCGGTGTCGCAGACCGGGTTCGAGTCAGTGTAGCTCAGTCGGGAGATCGCCGGGCTTTAGACCCTACCCGGTGTGGCAGACCGGGTTCGAGTCAGTGTAACTCAGTCGGGAGATCGGCGGGCTTTAGACCCCACCCGGTGTGGCAGACCGGGTTCGAGTCAGTGTAACTCAGTCGGGAGATCGCCGGGCTTTAGACCGCACCCGGTGTGGCAGACCGAGTTCGAATCAGTGTAGCTCAGTCGTGAGATCGCCGGGCTTAAGACCCCACCCGGTGTGGCAGACCGGGTTCGAGTCAGTGTAACTCAGTCGGGAGATCGCCGGGCTTTATACCCACCCGGTGTGGCAGACCGGGTTCGAGTCAGTGTAGCTCAGTCGGGAGATCGCCGGGCTTTAGACCCCACCCGGTGTGGCAGACCGGGTTCGAGTCAGTGTAGCCCAGTCGGGAGATCGCCGGGCTTTAGACCCACCCGGTGTGGCAGACCGGGTTCGAGTCGGTCAGTCGGGAGATCGCCGGGCTTTAGACCCCATCCGGTGTGGCAGACCGGGTTCGAGTCAGTGTAGCTCAGTCGGGAGATCGCCGGGCTTTAGACCCCACCCGGTGTGGCAGACCGGGTTCGAGTCAGTGTAGCTCAGTCGGGAGATCGCCGGGCTTTAGACCCCACCCGGTGTGGCAGACCGGGTTCGAGTCAGTGTAACTCAGTCGGGAGATCGCCGGGCTTTATACCCACCCGGTGTGGCAGACCGGGTTCGAGTATGTGTAACTCAGTCGGGAGATCGCCGGGCTTTAGACCCCACCCGGTGTGGCAGACCGGGTTCGAGTCAGTGTAGCTCAGTCGGGAGATCGCCGGGCTTTAGACCCCACCCGGTGTGGCAGACCGGGTTCGAGTCAGTGTAACTCAGTCGGGAGATCGCCGGGCTTTAGACCCCACCCGGTGTGGCAGACCGGGTTCGAGTCAGTGTAGCTCATTCGGGAGATCGCCGGGCTTTATACCCACCCGGTGTGGCAGACCGGGTTCGAGTCGGTCAGTCGGGAGATCGCCGGGCTTTAGACCCACCCGGTGTGGCAGACCGGGTTCGAGTCAGTGTAGCTCAGTCGGGAGATCGCCGGGCTTTAGAACCACCCGGTGTGGCAGACCGGGTTCGAGTCAGTGTAGCTCAGTCGGGAGGTGGCCGGGCTTTAGACCCCACCCGGTGTGGCAGACCGGGTTCGAGTCGGTCAGTCGGGAGATCGCCGGGCTTTAGTCCCCACCCAGTGTGGCAGACCGGGTTCGAGTCAGTGTGGCTAAGTCGAGATATCGCCGGGCTTTAGACCCCACCCGGTGTGGCAGACCGGGTTCGAGTCAGTGTAACTCAGTCGGGAGATCGCCGGGCTTTAGACCCCACCCGGTGTGGCAGACCGGGTTCGAGTCAGTGTAGCTCAGTCGGGTGATTGCCGGGCTTTAGACCCCACCCGGTGTGGCAGACCGGGTTCGAGTCAGTGTAACTCAGTCGGGAGATCGGCGGGCTTTAGACCCCACCCGGTGTGGCAGACCGGGTTCGAGTCAGTGTAGCTCAGTCGGATGATCGCCGGGCTTTAGACCCCACCCGGTGTGGCAGACCGGGTTCGAGTCAGTGTAGCTCAGTCGGGAGATCGCTGGGCTTTATACTCCACCCGGTGTGGCAGACCGGGTTCGAGTCGGTCCGTCGGGAGATCGCCGGGCTTTAGACCCCACCCGGTGTGGCAGACCGGGTTCGAGTCGGTCAGTCGGGAGATCGCCGGGCTTTAGACCCACCCGATGTGGCAGACCGGGTTCGAGTCAGTGTAGCTCAGTCGGGAGATCGCCGGGCTTTAGACCCACCCGGTGTGGCAGACCGGGTTCGAATCGGCTCGGTGCTTGTTAGTTGCCCCTGACTGGAATGGTCTGCGGCCAAAGGCAGCGGTCGCTTTCGAGATCAGGTGACATTAGAGGTTGGGGCGTGCCATGCCCAGGTGTGTTTAGGCACATAAAACCTCCGCTTCTAAATTCTGCCGGTTTCTAGAAATTGACAGATCTGATGATGAGGTCATGACCTGGGTAGAGGAGATAATTGAATTCGGTCAACATCATTTTAAAACTGAACTTTTAAATGAACACCAAATGGAAATATATGTGTATGAAAAATATCCATATGTTAGATATTTCCCGTCAAAAAATAGAATTGTACATTTTCATGAATTATGACATATCTTTTGAAAATAAGATACCTTAAATGTGCATGTTTCCCTGCCCTGGTAACACTTCATTTAACTGGATATCAAATTAAGACACCACTGGCTGACTCGTTCGTCTCGGCTTTCGCGCCCTATCACACTGAAAAACAATGAGAACTTTGTCTGGTCTTTGAAAGCCTCATGGGCTCTCCTCGCGACCACCACATGTCAGTTCCTTCTCGTCTGAGAACCTTTCTTAAAGGTTCTCGAACTAAGATTTCACGACCATATCAATGGGGAACTTCTAGAGGTGGGGAGGGGGGGGGGATTACCAGAGTAACCCGTACAATCTCGGAGAACCCTTCCGATATTGTTTCGGTGAAAGTTTAAGACACCATTGTGGTGTATCCAGCGTCTGGAAATGAGAACCCATGAAAGCTTCACCATTGCTTAATGCAGGGGCGGATGGGGGCGATAGCCCCCCCCCCCCCCCCCTTGGCCGATTTCGAGTGTGTTTATATTATTTTATATAAAAAGCGAAAATGGGGGCCTCCTCAAATGAAGTGGGCCAAATCCGGGGAGTTTTTTTTAGGGGGAGGGGGGTAGATATTAGGGGGGCCTCCGATTTTAGATTTTCTGGACCATTCCTATTCATTTTAGCTACAGGGGGGTCTCCTCTCTAGTACCGGGGACGGAACCTCTTATCTAGTACCGGTGGCCTGCTGTCTAGTACCCGGGGCCTCCTGTCTAGAACCGGGGCCTCTTGTCTAGTACCGGGGGCCTCCTGTCTAGTACCGGGGCCTCCTGCCTAGTACCGGGGGATTTCTGTCTAGGTAGTGCCGGGGCCTCCTGTCTAGCACCGGGGGCCTCCTGTCTAGTACTGGGGGCCTCCTGTCTAGTACCGGGGACGGGGCCTCCTATCTAGTACCGGGGCCTTCTGTCTAGTACCAAGGGCCTCCTATCTGGTACCGTGAACCTCATATCTAGTACCGGGGCCTCCTATCTAGCTAGTACCTGGGGCCTCCTGTCTTGCACCGGGGGCCTCCTGTCTAGTACCGGGGGCCTCCTGTCTGGTACCGTGGACCTCATATCTAGTACAGGGCCTCATGTCTAGTACCTGAGGCCTCCTGTCTAGTACGGGGCCTCCCATCCCGGGGCCTCCTGTCAAAAAGTCGTCTGAAACGAGTCCACAGGAAACCAGCATGAGCGGCAGCCAAATTATTCCTGATGCTTCCTATCGTGACAAGCAACACGCTCGTTTTTTAATCGAAGCTCTAGCCCAATTAGGGGCGAAACGCTAGGGGGGGTTGTACCCCCCCCCCCCCCTCTAAGTCTCCGAAAGTATGAGAGCTAGAATGATGAAACTTACAGGGTAGGTAGGTGATATGATTATCAACATTTTACTAAATTTCTTGACCTTCGGTCAATATCTTCAAGGTCAAGCGAGGTCACGAAGGTCAAATCTGGCCAAATGTCACAATTTTTTTTTAATTTGACCTCTTTGACGTCATAGGTCACCAGCAATGTGTCCAAAGTTGTTTCCAGGGATGAACATGGACATTGTCTACCGAATGTCGTTTGAATCATCTCGATCTGACTGTTGGTTCCGAAGATATCGATTTGCCGACCGCGATTCTGGCCGCAAATCTTGGACTAAAAATCCATATAACTAACAAATTGATCGACCGATTTTGATTTTTTTTCTCTCAGTCAAACGATCCGCTATTAAGTTGGCGTTAATTTCACGCAACACACACCGCCCTGCTTTGCTTCGTTTTGGAAATATTCATGAAAAACATGTGGGGGGGGCCAAAAATGATTTTGACCCCCCCACTGCGCGTGTTAATGACGCCATGTCATGCCATTTTTGGTGGAAAAACGATAAATGTTTGAACAATCGTAGACAAAAAGTTTTGAAGCAAATTGCAAATAAAAAAACGTCAAAAGAAAAGAAATGACATTTTCTTCAGCATGGCAATCTTCGATTGTCAAAATTTTGTGATTTTGACCCCCTAAAATACAAATAAAATGATTTTTTTTTTCGGGGAACAAAAATCCACATTTTCCCCCCATTTTAAAGTGAATTTCTTAAGCTCGAATACGACAAAACAGTAAGACGCCATGGTTGGCGATGAACGAGCGAGCGCGAACGAAATGTATGGTGAATTTCAACTCGATCGGGTAAGTAGTTTCTGAGATACAAAAAAGGGTGATCACGTGCGCACGTGCAGAGGCACCCCACCCCTGACTTGTGGGAAAGTGGCGGCTAAGAGATCTCTAACCACGCACCAAATTTGAACACAATCTGCGCAGCCGTTTCTGAGATATATAATAGGGGTGAGCACGTGCGCACGTGCAGAGGCATCCCACCCTGACTTGTGGAAAAGTGGCGGCTAAGAAGTCCCTAACCACACACCAAATTCGAACACAATCGACTCAGCCGTTCCTGATATATAGAATAGGGGTGTGTATGTACGTGTGCACGTGCAGAGGCACTCCACCCCTGACTTGTGGGAAAGTGTCGTCTGAGAGGTCCCTAACCACTAGTGGTGCCAGTTTCATAAAATATTTGTCCAATGCCCGACCGATGTCCAAGACCATGATCAGCTGTCCGACCGAAACTGTCCAAAAATAATTGTTTGTCCGAAATTTGTCCGAAAGCAGAAAACGTGTTTGATATGGAGATGAATTACATGTGGCACACTTCCCTTGTTAATAAAAAGTAACTAAGAGATTTTCAGGAAAAGCCATCCTTGGGCATTGGATGTCTGAAAATGTCCAAAGAAATATGCTTATGTCCGTCCGAAAACCGAATCGGTCTTTGGACAAATTCGGAATTCCGAAAATGATTGTACCGATTGGCACCACTACTAACCACACACCAAATTTGCACACAATCTGCCCAGCCGTTGCGGAGTTTTTGCGAGAAAACACTTTTCAACACCATACGCGCGGCACGCGCCATGCGCAGTGGTAGTCACCCACATGAGTCGGCACCGATCTGAAACAGGTTAGATTGGATGGGGCTACTCAGCAAAGAAGTCCGCTTGTCAATCTGACGTGCGGTTGCAGAGATATGAGCTTCTCAAAAGCGTCGCCACGGGTCGGGCCGGGCCGGGCCGGGCCGCGGATATTCAGATTTTCCCCATATACCACGGAATGACGAGCGAGCGCCAAAATAAGGTGACCGGCCCAAATCCGCGGAGGAAAAAATGGGGGTACCTTTTTGCCACAAAAGATGCCCCCCCCCCCCCCCCCCCCCCCCCCCCCGGAGAGGCTGGATCCGCCAGTGGACGTCTAAAGACACAGTTTATGGGCCTTTTTTAGGCTCAACGGCGAGCATGACTCTATGGCTCCCTTTGGATTCGCCTCTGCAATATTATGAAATCCAGTCCCAATACATACATGGGGCCATCTGTGGCGTCCTTGAATAGGTAAGCATCAATCAGTCCGTGTCGGCCGAGCGCGGTTCTGGGAGATAGACTGCGCCGCATAGCACGACACCGCCCGGGGCCACGAGACCGCACGAGCCCAGAGTGGTGGACAGTGGTGTGCGGCAGGGGCGGATTCAGGGGGAGGCAAGCGGCCATGCCCCCCCCCCCAAAGGTCCTGAAACTATGACCCCCCCCCCAAAAAAACGGTTGGACGTACAGTTGTAAAATTGTCTTTGCAGCAGTCAAAATCCAGCTATCCACAGTGGAAAACTTGAAAATTTCGCGCCGCTTCGCGGCATGACACAACATTCGCAATTGCTTATACAAATTTGAAAAATGGGAAAATTAATTAATTAAGTGTTTGACAGAGGCTCTCCTCGGCGGTTCCAAATTGGGGGTCACTCCCTTCATGAAATATTAACTTTCAAACGGGCTACATGTTTAGCTGGTCTGCCGAGTTCCGAAAACGGCGACGCGAACGCAAAGACGCGGACATCGGCACCCGGAAGCCGCTCCAGCGGTGCCCAACTTGCTGGACCGAAGAGCTAATAGTAGGACCAGGCCAGGACCATCTCCCCAAGCCATCTCGCCCCAGGCTCCTCCAGATTCACAGGGGCCATTTATGCGCGGAAAAGTCGTTCTGCCTCTTGCTGCTTTCAAACTATTTGCACTATTACCAGTTGTTTGTTACAGTTCAGTACATATGTATACAGTTATTACCAGTAAAACGCCTTTTTGGGCGACGACCGAGCGGGCGCGCACTGGTAAAGCTAAAACAGGTTTGAAATATGAAATGGTACGGGAGCACACGTAGTAGTAACACATAATCCATTTAGTCCTTTTAGTCCTCCATAAAAATCGTCAGCCTCCATGCATGCCAACATAAAAATTCAGTTTCCGCCAAAAGGGAGTACGTCCTGAGCGCTGCATGCTTCAGCGTATAAAAAAAAATGAATGTTTAGATACATCAAGCCATTTTTGATCAAGAATGATTTGTGTTCATTTCGACGTCTGCGGGTGCCACGCGCTGTGCTACCACCCCTATCAGAACGTGCCATGGCAAAATCAAAATTGATTTGATGGTCTTATCCAATGGTGAAAACCCGATCTCAATCGGAGCAGTGGTTGCAAAGTTATTACCTTCCGAGAAGCGTCTGTATGGCCGGGTCGGGCCGGGTCAAATGTAAATTTTTCTAGTAAGTTGACGTGAAACCTCACGGGCGCTTCGCGCCCGCTCGGTAATTATCATATGTACTATTGAGCGCTGACTGCCACCGGCCATCGTGATGTACTATCCGAGGAATATGTATGGACATGGAAAACTACCTGAATTTCAATATTTTTAATCATACCGAGATGTGTAACCAGGAATAGGGGTTGCCTGAGGCTTTGCTCCACTCACGGTCTGGTTCCAATATTAAAATGTCGTTTTCCACGACCTAATGTTCACGCCGCTTCGCGGCGTCACATCGGTGGCTATCGTCATAACGAAGCCATCGTCATCGTCTTCGTTTCGTCGTAACGCTGAATTGAATTGATAGCATTTTTAGCTTCTAATCCTCTACAAGGCCCACCGCCCATATTTCTGGGTCACATCAACACTGTCATGTCACTGACATGTCACATCAACACTAAACACATATCACAAATCACATAAATCACAAATCACAACTCAACACATAATAACATCACATTAATAACGTACAACATGCTAACTATAGAAACGACTGACACGTTACCCGATGCTGACACAGAACAGCGGCCGCCACTCCCACAAATGAAATCACCCGCGCCCCGGTGGGCCTCTGAGACAACTTCGCCCAGGTGGGGGGTCAAAATGAGCCCCCACCTCCCCACTTACTCGAAAATTAAAAGGGCTAGAAATACGCAAGAACAAAAAAAAAAACGTTCGAAAGCTCTCGAGAAGGACATTCGATGTTATTTCAGAGTTTTTTTAAATCTCAGGTCAATATTGAGGTCATCAGAGGTCATTAATAGTCAAATTTGGAAAGTTTAGGACTTCGCTCCAGAAACCCCCTAACTATCTCGGGCACTGTGATAGCTAGGAACAAACAAGAAAGAAAAAAACATTCGAAATCTCATGACAAATGCAATCGCACTCGGTGTCCTCAAAGTTTGGTTAAGGTCAATAGTTTACGCTCCAGAGGTCACCAAAGGTCACGATTATATTTTCCTTCAAGATGTTGTTCGATGATAACTTGTTATCGGTTAAACATAGATAAATAATTTTAACACCATCATGTTTGTCCCACCCAGATGCTTCGAAACTTGTTAATGATGACCTGGTTAGGTCAACGTCAAAATTTGACCTAAGTTCAAGGTCATTTGGGGAACCAAGTAAGTCATGTTGCATAAAGGGTGATGCGTCTTGACGAAGCAAACTCAGTGGCATCATTTGCACGTCTCTATCTGCATTATATCAAGAGTTATTCGAGAGAAAAAAGTCCTGGTCACCTCAGATGACCTCAGCTGACCTGGCAGAGGTCAACGAGCAACAATTGCACCTGGGGCATCAAGAATGAGCTAAAATAACATGGTTCTGAAATAATTGGCCTGATATAATGCATATTATCGGAATAGGAAGAATTTGTAGATTTTCCCATTTACTTATAATGGGGAGGTCACCAAATTGACCTGACTTTAGGCCATTGATATAAAAAAAATCCTTGATAAATGATTTGTAGGTACTTATGAGCTTATGAAATCTTATAAGTTTAAAATCTCTCGGACAAACACTGTGGCTTTGGCACGACCACAAACATTTTTGGAGGTAAGGTCATTTGACGTAACCTGGTGACCTGACCTGAAATGACCTGAAGTAACAATTTGCACACAATGTGGGTAATTGATGTACAAATAGCTGTGCCAAATTTTGAGGCGCTGCATACCATTGTTTCTCCGCTATTCTCGAAAACCCTGAGGAGGGGGTCAAAATGACCTCCACCAGGGCGAAGGATAACTCTCTTGACGGCTTGCTCATCGATATTGAAAATATCCTGTTCACATATAACTGTATTGTTCTCGATGGGTCTAACTTAGGTGGTTATAGATGAGTAAGCCACATAATTAGCCTAAATTGGGAGTGGTCCTCTATTGTGATTTCAAAATACGCGATCATTTTGATAGAATTAAGCAGAAATGCAAATAGGAACCTTCAGAAGTTCCTAATTTGTGAAGAGGCTCGAACAGGAACGGCGCTACCTATTGAAATTGTGCAAGTTACAAGTCAGTTAGTGTGGTACTTCAGTGTGCATTCTTCATTCATCCTTCATTTCATGCGTAGACAAAGGTATAAATATGTAAATGTGCATTTTAGTTGGGTGTCCACCAACGTCAAGAGTCTGTCCATGCAAGGACCATACTGCTGCAATGAGAAAACAGCGTAACTATGTATGGTATTGAGCTCACATGTTTGCATCTTCTAACGACACATTTTCAGCCCTGGAGTCACCATGCGTGCTAAAGACATGCATCGGCACACTGTCACGGGGCCCACTGTGACTGGGCCGAATGATACGATAAATTTTACGACACGTCGTGTGTTACGACACTTCACGTGAACGTCTTCTGTGAACGTGAACGTCTTCTTCACGTGATCGACTTTGTACGCATGCGTATTACCGAATGTACTACGTACGACTTTTCGTGTGACATACCAAAGTGAGACGCAACATTTCTGATTAGCAATCATCTCTTGGGAATTCCAAAATCTGACGACAGTTCCATGACGTCACGTTCCCAAAAAATAAAAAAAATATTGTATAATTTTATTTCCCCTTTAAAGGGAAATATTCACCCTTTTCCACAAAAATGGAGTTATTACTTGATATCGATAGACGAGAGCAAACTATATTGTAAATTCATCACATTTTGCATATAAGCATTCCTACCGAAAGATATTTCAAGTTAATTTTGATAAGCGATCCACGCTTATAACGGTCGGTACTCACAAGTAATTGGTAGCGAATTCACTGTCAGAGCTAAAATTAGCCTGCTTCCGCATTGTTATTTATCATGAAGGCATATAATATGTTTCATTCACTCTATCTTTTGGGAATATGTACCAAACTTCCATGAACAATCAACAAAAATTAGAAAAAAAACATTGAAATCAGTAGTTTAACCCTATTTGTAACAGGGGGTGGATTCCGCCCCCCCCCCCCCCCCTCATGTTTTTCGCGGATATATCCAGAACGGCTGAGAGCAGGCCCATGAAATTTTGGGACTTTTCCCCAAACAGATTTTTACATTTGGAGTCAAAATTATGAGTTCTTAATCTGAACAGAGGCGGTTCCAGGGCACGGTTTTGGGTCGGTTCGGCGGCGACATTTGGCGATAATACGGAAATGCGATCTTCACGGTTTCTTCCATGCTGTCTCAAGTATGAAGGAGTTACATCGGTTTACGGTGATTGCAACAAGTGCAAATTAGTTGATGTTAATGGAATATCATAAAAATTGCATGGCAGAGGCGGTTTCAGGGGCTTGAAAGGGGGGGGGGGGGTTCCAGGAAGTATGCAATGCTTGGCGGGAAGCCAATAGAGCGATGTAAAGGGTATGTATAGCTATCAAGATGTAAAAGATAGCTTCTGCTTCTATTATTTGAATAATGTATTACATATAGAGTTTCAGGGGCGTGTTCAGGCACATGAAACGGGGGGTGACTGGCATAGTGATGACGATATGCCAGCGAGCAATAGACGGGTAGCTTATAATGATATATGCACATATGAGTCCAGAAAAGGGAATAAGGTTTTTTTGCAGAGGCGCGCTCAGGAATGGAAGAAAGGGGGTCATAATATTGCAAGGAAACTAAGAGGCATGGGCCTACAATGACATAACATACTGCAGTTTTCGGATGAAACACGCACCACAGGGTACTCTACGAACAATGATAAGATAATGGGCGAGTCCAGGTAGGGTAAAAAGGGGGTAAGCAATGTGAATTGAAGTTGTAAGTGAAATAGTCACTGTTGACTAGTTAGTTGCATAATATCGGAAAATATACTTATAAAAAGGTCTTGAGCCTCCCCAGTTTGGATCTTGGATACGCCTATGATGAAGTACAACATGCAAAAAGGAACTATCTACGATCGGTAACTTATTTGTAGTGCTGGGTAGCAACTTGCCTGCGGTTAATATTTTTTCTTTCTTCAATTTTACCTCCCTTTTTCACTAATCTGGTACCGCCTATGGCAAAAATATGAATTATAACTGTTTTTTCTAATGTCACAATAACATACCATTTCATTTATATAAAAACATTAAAAAAATGGTTTTGTTACGCATTTACTTCACCCCCATATTGAGTGACCTGCACACGTCTATGATTTTCTAATTTTCAAAAGTCACCACGATACATCAATTTCAAATTCAATTTCTATCAATTCCCATTAGTTGTGTTAAAATCGGTTGATAAACATGACAGCTGTGTTGGTCACAAATACCACTGCAATTGGTAGTTTTTGCCCCCTGTTGCCCCCTATAAAAATTTAGACTTTTTGATTATTTAGAAATGTAGATCGTGTTGAGGGGAACCAAACGCCATTTCATTTGTGAAAATCGGACGGGTAAATCTCGAGATCTCCGGGGGGCGGAATCCGCCCCCACCCCCTGTTACAAATAGGGGTAGCCAGGAGCCTGTTACAAATAGGGTTAACTTGGCCCCGGACGGCGGCCTATTTAGTGTTCTCGACTTATTTTTTTGAAAATAAATTGGATGTTTTTCCCATGAATTTTCAACAAACATGTATTTAATACATTGCAATGTATACATGAAACATTTTCTGAACCGTTTCTCCTTAATCAATCAATAAACGTTAAAAAAAACGTGATGCATTCAGCGGATTAACTTGGCCCCGGACGGCGGCCTATTTAGTGTCGGCGATTTGTTTCATTGACCAACCAGGGACGTTGTCACGCTTCTTGGCGCACTTACTTCATTTCTGGCCCTATGACTTGTTTACAAATCAACATTCAAACCAGAGATAGTGATGGATCATACTGTTCGTCACCATTTGTAAGTAATTATTTTTTAATTTGCCAAAAAACAATTTTTGAAATAGAAAAAGTTGTGATTTCACTTTTAAATAAACACTTTTAAACATGTATATTATCAATGTGATACCATACATGTGCCACATAAAAATACAGATAAACAAATAAAAAGGTGACGTTTCCTTTAACAGAAACCACGATAAAATATTATTCGGAATTTATATGGAATATTGTGGATAGATTTCACCATATAATCAAGCATAGGTAAACTTAACATACTGTTATTCGGTGAATTTCGGTGAAAAAGGCGAAGGCAGCGATAACCAGTGAAGAAAGGCAATCTCATCCAGTTACTCTTCAAAAGTTTATTGAAAAACAGTCATCTTCACGGCTGTGAAGACGAGAGTCCCGGAAATTGCAAACCACTACTACGCGGTTGTCACAGTCAGATGATTGTAGTTGACGGATACGATTGCTTAATATTGAGACCAGACACACAACTATGTCAGACGTCGGCGCAGCGCGCCGAAAGGGTTCCTCCGCCGCCGAAAAGGGCCCTCCGCCGCCGAAAAGGGCCCTTCTGGCCTCCGGGGGAAGGAGCCCCCCCCCCCCCCCCCCCTAGGCTACGTGCCTGACCTGAAGGCAGCTTGATACTTTTGCATGACATTGGGTATTCCGGCAAGTAACGTAGGATATATATTTCCAACACCTTCATGGATGCATAATGTGCATTGCTTATTACCCACTGTTTTGAACATACCTGTACCATTATTTTGTTTTGGGGGAGGGGTTAAGGGGGTTTGGTCATGGGTCATTTTGGGGGCGCATTCACCCCCACCACCATCTACCTGCAGTGCCAGTAGCGGTATTCTACTGCAAATGCCTTAAAATGTTGTATTGGCAAAAACACAAACACTGACACTGACACATACCAACACTGAAATATTCAAAAAATAAAATATAATATTTTTAGAAATATTACCAAGTATTTTTCCTATCTTGAGATAAACAGTAAAGCTTTAATATGAACAAATTCCATTTTTGACGGGGAAGGGGTATAGGCACAACAAATACAGAAATGTGACCAAAAAAATAAAAAAATACAGAAATTTTGAAAATCGGAGATAATAAAAATGTTGCCCAGTGCATTGCGGCCACGACGATATGCCTATATGATGCATTATGTTCAGTGGTTTTGAAGCTACATGCCTCCAAAGATTACCCTGCATCGTGACCTCGCAAAAAAGCCCGAGGCTATATCTTGAGAACCGTTGACCTTAGGGATCTGCCGATGCCGAAATCGACTTCAGGGCACAAGATAACCCTATAGACAAAATTTCATCAAAATCAAATGTGTGGTGGTGTGAACCCTTGGTCGATCTGTCGTGGAATTCCCGTTATGTTACATGGACTTGGGACCTCTGAACTTGTGATATCCTGGAGTGGTGTGTTGAGCGTCACTCACCTGCCCTGTCTTTACACGAAGAGCTGGCGAGCGAAGAGCTGCAATTTGATTGAGCGGCACGGGCGGAGTACCCTGCAACGAAGACAAGCATCCCGGTCAGGCCGACCACGTGCTGCAGAGAGATGGGCATTATCAGACATCAGTGACTCACCTTGTCCCAGTACACATAACAGCGTCGCGTTCGAACGGAGCATGGTAGGCGGTCGTACCCATATAGAGCTGCTGCAACATGGAACAGGACCAATGTGGCCGTTCGGGAGGCTCAGACCTGGTCTCTGTGCAGGAAAGAGCTTCGCTTGTGGATGGGTGAGGGTGAGCGATATGTTTAATGACGTAATTAGTTGTATCCTTGCAATGTTTTTTGGTCTTATATGTATGGCATGTGTGTATATTTCAATGTATATGGATCTACTCATGATCCGAAAAGCCGCAAATGCGGAGATCATACGAAATAAATGAAATGATGATGATAACATCAGCCAGAGGAAGTCCTACATCAGACATCGGTGACTCACCTTGTCCCAGTGCACAACATCAGCCAGAGGAAGTCCTACATCAGACATCGGTGACTCACCTTGTCCCAGTGCACAACATCAGCCAGAGGAAGTCCTACATCAGACATCGGTGACTCACCTTGTCCCAGTACACATAACATCAGCCAGTGGAAGTCCTACATCAGACATTGGTGACTCACCTTGTCCCAGTACACAACATCAGCCAGTGGAAGTCCTACATCAGACATTGGTGACTCACCTTGTCCCAGTACACAACATCAGCCAGTGGAAGTCCTACATCAGACATTGGTGACTCACCTTGTCCCAGTACACAACATCAGCCAGTGGAAGTCCTACATCAGACATTGGTGACTCACCTTGTCCCAGTACACATCATCAGCCAGTGGAAGTCCTACATCAGACATTGGTGACTCACCTTGTCCCAGTACACATAACATCAGCCAGTGGAAGTCCTACATCAGACATCGGTGACTCACCTTGTCCCAGTACACATAACATCAGCCAGTGGAAGTCCTACATCAGACATTGGTGACTCACCTTGTCCCAGTACATAACATCAGCCAGTGGAAGTCCTACATCAGACATTGGTGACTCACCTTGTCCCAGTACACAACATCAGCCAGTGGAAGCCCTACATCAGACATTGGTGACTCACCTTGTCCCAGTACACATAACATCAGCCAGTGGAAGTCCTACATCAGACATTGGTGACTCACCTTGTCCCAGTACACAACATCAGCCAGTGGAAGTCCTACATCAGACATTGGTGACTCACCTTGTCCCAGTACACATCATCAGCCAGTGGAAGTCCTACATCAGACATTGGTGACTCACCTTGTCCCAGTACACAAAACATCAGCCAGTGGAAGTCCTACATCAGCCATTGGTGACTCACCTTGTCCCAGTACACACAACATCAGCCAGTGGAAGTCCTACATCAGACATTGGTGACTCACCTTGTCCCAGTACACATAACATCAGCCAGTGGAAGTCCTACATCAGACATTGGTGACTCACCTTGTCCCAGTACACAACATCAGCCAGTGGAAGTCCTACATCAGACATCAGTAACTCACCTTGTCCCAGTACACATAACATCAGCCAGTGGAAGTCCTACATCAGACATCGGTGACTCACCTTGTCCCAGTACATAACATCAGCTAGTGGAAGTCCTACATCAGACATCGGTGACTCACCTTGTCCCAGTACATAACATCAGCCAGTGGAAGTCCTACATCAGACATTGGTGACTCACCTTGTCCCAGTACACATAACATCAGCCAGTGGAAGTCCTACATCAGACATTGGTGGCTCACCTTGTCCCAGTACACATAACATCAGCCAGTGGAAGTCCTACATCAGACATTGGTGACTCACCTTGTCCCAGTACACATAACATCAGCCAGTGGAAGTCCTACATCAGACATTGGTGACTCACCTTGTCCCAGTACACATAACATCAGCCAGTGGAAGTCCTACATCAGACATTGGTGACTCACCTTGTCCCAGTACACATAACATCAGCCAGTGGAAGTCCTACATCAGACATTGGTGACTCACCTTGTCCCAGTACACATAACATCAGCCAGTGGAAGTCCTACATCAGACATTGGTGACTCACCTTGTCCCAGTACACAACATCAGCCAGTGGAAGTCCTACATCAGACATTGGTGACTCACCTTGTCCCAGTACACATAACATCAGCCAGTGGAAGTCCTACATCAGACATTGGTGACTCACCTTGTCCCAGTACACATCATCAGCCAGTGGAAGTCCTACATCAGACATTGATGACTCACCTTGTCCCAGTACACATAACATCAGCCAGTGGAAGTCCTACATCAGACATTGGTGACTCACCTTGTCCCAGTACACATAATATCAGCCAGTGGAAGTCCTACATCAGACATTGGTGACTCACCTTGTCCCAGTACACATCATCAGCCAGTGGAAGTCCTACATCAGACATTGGTGACTCACCTTGTCCCAGTACACATAACATCAGCCAGTGGAAGTCCTACATCAGACATTGGTGACTCACCTTGTCCCAGTACACAACATCAGCCAGTGGAAGTCCTACATCAGACATTGGTGACTCACCTTGTCCCAGTACACATAACATCAGCCAGTGGAAGTCCTACATCAGACATTGGTGACTCACCTTGTCCCAGTACACATCGTCAGCCAGTGGAAGTCCTACATCAGACATCGGTGACTCACCTTGTCCCAGTACACAACATCAGCCAGTGGAAGTCCTACATCAGACATTGGTGACTCACCTTGTCCCAGTACACATCATCAGCCAGTGGAAGTCCTACATCAGACATTGGTGACTCACCTTGTCCCAGTACACATCATCAGCCAGTGGAAGTCCTACATCAGACATTGGTGACTCACCTTGTCCCAGTACACATAACATCAGCCAGTGGAAGTCCTACATCAGACATCGGTGACTCACCTTGTCCCAGTACACATAACATCAGCCAGTGGAAATCCTACATCAGACATTGGTGACTCACCTTGTCCCAGTACACATAACATCAGCCAGTGGAAGTCCTACATCAGACATCAGTAACTCACCTTGTCCCAGTACACATAACATCAGCCAGTGGAAGTCCTACATCAGACATTGGTGACTCACCTTGTCCCAGTGCACAACATCAGCCAGTGGAAGTCCTACATCAGACATTGGTGACTCACCTTGTCCCAGTACACAACATCAGCCAGTGGAAGTCCTACATCAGACATTGGTGACTCACCTTGTCCCAGTACATATAACATCAGCCAGTGGAAGTCCTACATCAGACATCGGTGACTCACCTTGTCCCAGTACATAACATCAGCCAGTGGAAGTCCTACATCAGACATTGGTGACTCACCTTGTCCCAGTACACATAACATCAGCCAGTGGAAGTCCTACATCAGACATTGGTGACTCACCTTGTCCCAGTACACATAACATCAGCCAGTGGAAGTCCTACATCAGACATTGGTGACTCACCTTGTCCCAGTACACATAACATCAGCCAGTGGAAGTCCTACATCAGACATTGGTGACTCACCTTGTCCCAGTACACATAACATCAGCCAGTGGAAGTCCTACATCAGACATTGGTGACTCACCTTGGCCCAGTACACATAACATCAGCCAGTGGAAGTCCTACATCAGACATTGGTGACTCATCTTGTCCCAGTACACATAACATCAGCCAGTGGAAGTCCTACATCAGACATTGGTGACTCACCTTGTCCCAGTACACATAACATCAGCCAGTGGAAGTCCTACATCAGACATTGGTGACTCACCTTGTCCCAGTACATATAACATCAGCCAGTGGAAGTCCTACATCAGACATTGGTGACTCACCTTGTCCCAGTACATAACATCAGCCAGTGGAAGTCCTACATCAGACATTGGTGACTCACCTTGTCCCAGTACACATAACATCAGCCAGTGGAAGTCCTACATCAGACATTGGTGACTCACCTTGTCCCAGTACACAACATCAGCCAGTGGAAGTCCTACATCAGACATTGGTGACTCACCTTGTCCCAGTACACACATCATCAGCCAGTGGAAGTCCTACATCAGACATTGGTGACTCACCTTGTCCCAGTACATAACATCAGCCAGTGGAAGTCCTACATCAGACATTGGTGACTCACCTTGTCCCAGTACACATCATCAGCCAGTGGAAGTCCTACATCAGACATTGGTGACTCACCTTGTCCCAGTACACATAACATCAGCCAGTGGAAGTCCTACATCAGACATTGGTGACTCACCTTGTCCCAGTACACATAACATCAGCCAGTGGAAGTCCTACATCAGACATTGGTGACTCACCTTGTCCCAGTACACATAACATCAGCCAGTGGAAGTCCTACATCAGACATTGGTGACTCACCTTGTCCCAGTACACATAACATCAGCCAGTGGAAGTCCTACATCAGACATCGGTGACTCACCTTGTCCCAGTACACATAACATCAGCCAGTGGAAGTCCTACATCAGACATTGGTGACTCACCTTGTCCCAGTACATAACATCAGCCAGTGGAAGTCCTACAAGTCCTATTCTGAACCCCGCTTTAGCCAAGCTAAGTAGCTGTTGGATAGCTCTGTTGTTTTGTGTATTTTTTGAGGAACCACATTATATTTAGATATAAGGATTAGATATTTAGTTTTGTGGATCGTTTAGGTATTATTTTTAAGCATTCATAGCTAGCTGTTACCTCTTACTTGCTTTTTAAAGGACTTTTCATTCTAGCTTGTGTGCGCCAAAATTGTCTTAGTCTTATTTTTGTTTTATTAGTTGCAGGGTTGGATAAGTAGATATTTTAGAAAATTAGGGATAATTAAGGTGTATTTAGTATTCAGTTTATTTAAGGATTAGATATTTAGTCTAGTATTAGGTGCACTCATAGCTGATTTGTGTCACTAGCTTTACCTAGATCTAGTTAAGGTTTAGAAGAAGAAAAAACAAACACAAAAAAAAACAAAAAAAGTTAAGTTAAGTTAGTAAAGTATTGAAAAGTGCATAGTACCTAAGTTATATACCTAAGTTACTAGTGTATTCAAATGAGCATGACTAGGATGCAGGCGAAGGTAGCAGAGCTAGAGGCCCTCCAGGCTAGAGTAGCGGAGCTTGAGGCGCAGTTAAGTAAGTGTAGGTGTAGAGATGAGCCGCAGGAGGGTGTAGCTCCTGACCAAGGAACGTATGCGCAGATCGTGGTTAGGGGGTCAGAAAAGGAGCCTACAGGATCAGGGACCAGTGGTAGTTCTGATAGGGGCATAAGGGAGGAGGATAAGGCAAAGGTGGATAGTGCGGCTGGGGTTTGGAAGTGTGTTGGAGGGTCACGTTTCTGGAGACTCAACATTGTGGAAAGTAATGCTAGGGCCACAGACAGTAAGGATGAGGAGGGGTGCTGGGTAATGGAGGGTGGTAGCAGAATCTGGAGGAGGAAGAGGGAAGGGGATCAGGAGGGATGGACAAAAGTTCAGGGTAGAGTCAGGCAGTACAGCCCCAGGGAACATCAGCAGGTTACAATAGCAAATAGGTTCAGTGCGTTAGAGTCAGCAGCTGAAAGTGACAGGGAAGAGATTCAGCATTTAGTGGTTGGGGACTCAAGGGTAAGGCCCATAAGGCGAACATTCTGTGGGAAGAGGGACAGATGTATAGTCAAACCGGGGGCAAGAGTAGTTGATATGGGCCCTGTCATTGAGGCAGAACTTGGTAGGAGTAGCCCGGAGACAGTTATAATACAGGTGGGGGTGAACAACATAGGACCTAGGCAGAGTGTGAGAATAGTAGCGGAGTACCGGAGCCTGCTGCAGAGGTTGAAGGAGTCCAGGAAACCAGTCATTGTGACTGGCATCCTCCCTCGCTGTGGAGCCAGTGAGAAGTGGTACTCGAGAGCTCTGTCTGTGAACAGCTCAGTTCAGAACTTATGTTCAGCTATGGGGCTTAGTTATGTAGACTTATGGGATCAGTTCTATGAGTGGCATAGGTACTATATGAAGGATGGGCTTCACTTATCGGATGAGGGGGCAAGGGCTTTGGGAGATGCCTACAGAAGTGTCATTCAGGGAAACTAGGTAGGAGGGGGGGGGGGGGGTTCAGGGACGCTAGTACTAGGGCATCAGGAAGTAAGCATTGGTAGAAGTTCATGTCAGAATAGGACAGTAGATCATAATTCCCTCAGAATTAGTAGAGTCAGCTCAAAGTATAAGATCACATGTGTGTTGCTGAATGCCCAAAGTATTAGGTCTAAATTTGATGAGTTTGAGTGTTATGTTGCCCTTGAAAAGCCTGATATCATTTGTGTAACCGAGACATGGGTTAGTGAGGGGTATAATAGGAATAGGCTACAGGATTTCGAGTTACAAGGGTATAACATGTTCTCATACTGCAGAGAATCACGGCAGGGAGGCGGAGTGTTTGTATATGTAAATAGCTTGTACTGCACTACTAGAGTTGATGATTCTAGTAAAGTAAAAGAAGTAGAATCAATCTGGCTTGACATTAAAATTGGTACAGGAAACAGAGGAAGGTTGAGGATAGGTGCATTTTACAGACCAGGGAATCTTCCAAGGAACTCCCAAGCTGAAACAGACCAAGATATTTGTGAGGAAATACGTAGGAACTTTCGGGCTCAGTGTCTTATTATGGGAGATTTTAACTTAAGAGGATACGAAAGTATAGCAGAGGAAACAAATGAGTGTAGGTTGTATAGGCAAATCTTTGAAGAGGAGCTTTTCATGCATCAGTTTGTAACAGAGCCAACCAGACATTGCTCCATTCTAGACCTTGTATTCTCAGACAACAGTGATCTAGTTAGTGACATAAGTATTTGTGCAGGTCTAGGAACCAGTGATCACAATATGGTTAAATTCAATATCTCATCAGAAATGAGGCCCAAAGATAACCTTATTATGGTTCCAAACTTCAGCCGGGCTGATTTTGATGGTATTAGAAATGACCTCGCACAGATAAAATGGAACGTTGAGTTGGCATGTTTAGATGCATGTGAGGCCTGGAATGTTTTCAAAGCTAGATTAAGCCAAATTCAAAATCGGCATATACCCCTCAGGCACAAACGTAACAGAACCAAGGGCAATCCAGTTTGGCTTACCCCAGAAGTAAGGAGTGCTATACAAGCTAAAAGAAGTGCATTTGGCATTTTGAAGGGATCTTCACTAGATATAAATCAGAAGGCCTACCAGAATGCAAGAAATTCAGTTAAGAAAAAGGTCAGAGCAGCTAAAAGGGCAAAGGAACTTGATTTAGCTAGACATTGTAATGCAGATAGTAAGAAGTTCTTCAGTTTTTATAAGTTAAGTACAGTTTCCAAAAATATAGGTCTATTTAAGGTAGATGATGTGTTAGTTAGCAAGGACAGTGAAATGGTTGAAGTGCTTAATGATCAGTTTCAATCTGTCTTTACTATCGAGGACCAGAGTAGTATTGCAGCACTTCAGCCTGAGCTAGAGACAGAGGAGACTATAGGAGAGCTAGGTGGCATAAGTAGTGAACTTGTTCTAGAATATCTAAAGAAAGTAAGGCCTAACAAGGCAGAAGGACCTGATGAAATCCATGCTAGACTTTTAAGAGAATCTGAAAGGGAGTTGTCGGTTCCATTAGCCATAATATTTTCTAAATCACTTGCAGATAGTAAAATTCCACTTGATTGGAAAAGAGCAAATGTTGTTCCTATTCATAAAAAGGGAGATAGAAGTAAAGAGGAAAACTATAGACCAGTTAGTCTGACCTCATTAGTCTGCAAGGTGCTTGAATCAATCATCAAAGATAAGATTGTTGAATTCTTGGAGCAAAATGAACTCATCAAGGATACACAGCATGGCTTTAGGAAGGGCCGTTCTTGTTTAACTAATCTTCTGGAGTTTTTGGATGTTGCAACAGATAGCTTTGATCAGGGTAAACAGCTAGATGTAGCTTTTCTTGATTTCAGTAAAGCATTTGACAAAGTCCCCCATACAAGACTGGGGTTGCAACTTAAAATTCATGGGATCAGGGGCAAGATTCTGGATTGGATAGAAACGTGGCTTTCAGGACGCCAGCAAAGGGTTATATTGAATGGGTGCCAATCACAATGGAAGGAGGTTCTCAGTGGGGTTCCACAGGGCTCAGTCCTGGGCCCATTGCTTTTTATAATATTTGTGAATGCAATTGAGAACAGTATAGACAGCAAAGTCTTGAAATTTGCAGACGATCTAAAAGTTGTCAGGATTATTAGAGGAAAACATGATCAGGATGTTTTTCAATCAGATCTGGACAAGCTAGTTGAGTGGTCTGAAGCATGGCAGATGAAATTCAATTTGAGTAAATGTAAGATTATGCACGCTGGACGGGTTAGCAGTAAACATAGGTATGAAATGGGTGGGCAGAAAATGGAGCAGATTGAAAAGGAAAGAGATTTAGGTGTCGTGGTAAACAATAGACTATCAGCGTCAGACCAGGTTGTAGAAGCTAGGAAAAAGGCACTTAGAATGCTAGGGGCCATTAACAGAAATGTTTCCTACAAGAGTGAAAAGGTAATAACAAAACTGTATTGTGCATACGTTAGACCACATTTGGAGTATTGTGTACAAGCCTGGTCTCCAACATATGAGAAAGATTGCTGGTTGTTAGAAAGAGTTCAAAAAAGGGCAACAAAAATGGTTAATTGTCTTGGTAGTTTACCTTATGAAGATAGATTAAAGAAATTGGGTATGTTTTCACTTAGATATAGAAGGCTAAGAGGAGATCTAATTGAAGTCTTCAAATTTGTAAATAGTCAGCATTCTGGATATTTAAAGGGTATGTTTGAGTTCAATAGGGAAAATCGAGGTAGAGGTCATCAGCATAAACTCATTATGAAACAAAGTAGGACTAGGCTACGACAGTCATTTTTCAGTAGAAGGGTTGTAGGACATTGGAATATGCTACCAGGGGATGTCGCTGATGCAGTGACACTTGCTTCCTTCAAAATTAGATTAGATAAATACTTTACAGAGAAGGGATTAGTTCATAAATACTCGTGGGATTAGCCTTCTTTAATGCAGGTAGAGTAAGGTGATTTGAAGGGGCGAGACTGGTGGAGGGGGGGGGGGGGGTGGGTGTGGGTGTGGGTGGGGTGGGGTGCAACCTCGGATGGGCCCAAGAGGCTCTTTGTTGCACTTTTCTTTTATGTCTTTATGTCTTTATGTCTTTACATCAGACATTGGTGACTCACCTTGTCCCAGTACACATAACATCAGCCAGTGGAAGTCCTACATCAGACATTGGTGACTCACCTTGTCCCAGTACACATAACATCAGCCAGTGGAAGTCCTACATCAGACATTGGTGACTCACCTTGTCCCAGTACACATAACATCAGCCAGTGGAAGTCCTACATCAGACATTGGTGACTCACCTTGTCCCAGTGCACACAACATCAGCCAGTGGAAGTCCTACATCAGACATCGGTGACTCACCTTGTCCCAGTACACATCATCAGCCAGTGGAAGTCCTACATCAGACATTGGTGACTCACCTTGTCCCAGTACATAACATCAGCCAGTGGAAGTCCTACATCAGACATTGGTGACTCACCTTGTCCCAGTGCACATAACATCAGCCAGTGGAAGTCCTACATCAGACATCGGTGACTCACCTTGTCCCACTACACATAACATCAGCCAGTGGAAGTCCTACATCAGACATTGGTGACTCACCTTGTCCCAGTACACATAACATCAGCCAGTGGAAGTCCTACATCAGACATTGGTGACTCACCTTGTCCCAGTACATAACATCAGCCAGTGGAAGTCCTACATCAGACATCGGTGACTCACCTTGTCCCAGTACATAACATCAGCCAGTGGAAGTCCTACATCATACATTGGTGACTCACCTTGTCCCAGTACATATAACATCAGCCAGTGGAAGTCCTACATCAGACATTGGTGACTCACCTTGTCCCAGTACACATAACATCAGCCAGTGGAAGTCCTACATCAGACATTGGTGACTCACCTTGTCCCAGTACACATAACATCAGCCAGTGGATGTCCTACATCAGACATTGGTGACTCACCTTGTCCCAGTACATATAACATCAGCCAGTGGAAGTCCTACATCAGACATTGGTGACTCACCTTGTCCCAGTACACATAACATCAGCCAGTGGAAGTCCTACATCAGACATCGGTGACTCACCTTGTCCCAGTACATATAACATCAGCCAGTGGAAGTCCTACATCAGACATTGGTGACTCACCTTGTCCCAGTACCAGAGGTGTCGTCTTACAGAAATAATTGGTAGGGTTCAACCGCTCCGCCGAAACCTAACCTACCCTCATTATGAGTTTCTGCTCGGATTTCAGGCACCTAATTTTGACCTCCAGCCTCCAATCAATTTTGTAGATAAAAATAAACAAGGCACACTTTGATCACTGCAGCAACATCATCGGGTTCAAATAACGTCACGGATGCTCATTTCGCGGGTAAAGGTCAGGGGAGGAAATGTTACTCTTCTGTCCATCCCTGTGACGAACAGCCTTTTTTCACATTGTGACCGGCTCAAGTGCAATTTTTCGATAAAACCGACACACAGCCCATACCGGCACAGCAGTATACGCTGATGTAGCCCAGTCCAGCATGGAGTATTTCCTTTTTAACGGGCAAAAGCGACGCATTACTATTTAAGCAAGTATCTTTGATGAAATTAATTTCATGCAAGCAAATTCAGCATAGTAGGCAAAAATCCCCGGCGAAGCCTTTGCCCCACTCGGCCCGTGAGTAGTCACTTATAATATGTATACCTGAAGAAGGGCACGACATCCAGCTTGCGATCACTGGCAATTGCAACTCTGTATGTGACCTACTTCGTAGTTGCGAATCTGATGATGTGCGAAGGCGAATAATAAATGAGCAAACAATGCAACAGCCATCCCTTGTCATGCTGTCTGATACTAGGCATGCGGATAATGACCATCACTCGCAATAAACGATAAAAGTCGTCCTGCTATATTTCGGCAGTGTTACAGTTTTGCTTTGTGTTTCAACTCTTATACTGCAGATCGGTGAAACGAATCAAGAGATTCAAAACTTTCAAACATAATTGCTTTGTTTTTATTTGAGTAGACGTACCTTCGTACCAGGTTCTGTGGTACTGCAAATGTGGTTGAGAAGCGGCATCACTGGGGTGTTTCAAAATTAATATTTTGTTATCGATGACGAGACATGCTCATCAAAGTATATTCCACATGCAATGAGGCCATGCAACATTTTAGCAACATCGGATGCCGTTTTCCCACCCGTAAAGCGTTCAAAAGTTTTCAATTTTTGGGAAAGTCACAATATAATTATAGTCACAATCAATAGTCACAATCAAAATCACAGCCTTTATTCAATCGGTCTAAAAACGGTCAAATGAAACGGTTCCATGTTCTGAGGACGCCGGTGCAAATTTAAGACGCATTCTAGCAACGGTTCATAAGATACAGCCTTGGGGCATTTTTGACTTGTTGAAGCGTCGGACGCGTTCGGAGCCCGAATGTGCCCATTTTGGGGGAAAGAAGTGCTTCCAAAATGTATGCAAGGCTCATAATCTATTACTCGGGTCTTCCAGAGCGTTACATTAACCTGTGAAATTTACAGATTAGTACTTCAATGGGTTAAGAAAATACAGCATGACGAAATTGCACAATTTCGGGACCGTCAGAGTTCAGATCCACTTTACACGCGCCCTGGAGGGGGGGGGGCGAAATCCGCCCCCTCCGGTTTTTCGAAGATAACGCAAAAACGACGGCGCTGCGCGCCCCGTTTTTTTGCACACCTGTTCAGAAATGAACTTCCCACATGATTTAAAATGCTTGACCTCGTGTCATCTCAGGTCAGGTCACCAGACCAGGTCACGTGATGACCTCAACTCCAAAACGTTTGCAGTAGTACCACAGCCACAGTTTTAGGCCGATCGGTTTCAATCTTGCAGGATTTGATAAGGTCATAGATAGCAACCTTTTGTTGATCTCGGATTTCTAATATCAGTGACCTAAAGTCAGGTCAATTTCGTGACCGCCAACACTGTTTTGTCAATAACTATCGACATAGAGTCGCCGCCTGACCGCGGCAGGGGTCGGACCGCTCCGCGCCGCGCGTCATGTGTGGCGAGTGAGGGCTCCGCTGCGGGCGGGTGAGCGATCGACAGGCAGTGGTAGCTATGAACGGCCAGCATTGATTTGTGCGGTTTTGTGGTTCAGTGCAACAGGCTTGGCTTCGTGGCTTTTTTCTGGAGCAGGAGTGAGGCGAGTTGTGAGTTCGGGAGTGTGCGAGAGTCTCCAGACTATGGCGACCGACTCGGAACGTGATTCCGACCGTGAACCGCTGTTCCAGGAGTGTCATCCGGCTTCCGAAACAGACAGTGCGACGGGAGGGCGGAAGCGCCAGATATCGATGCCGGAGATGGCTCGGCAAGCTCAAATAAAGCGAGCGAAGCGTCTCAACCATGGCCGGAGGTATCACTCGCCGCGAGACGCCGCCCGAGGCGGCCGACCTGAACCGGTTGAGTCGCCCGCTGTTCAGCAGCCGGCCGTGACCCTGGACGCGATCCAGGGCCTGATCGAGGCCGGCAATCGAGAGGTGATCGCGGCTTTTGATGCAAAATTTGCTCAACTGGCAAGAAGATTAGATATTGTCGAGTCTGAGTGTTTGGAAAAGGACCTGGAAATTCAGAGACTAAACGCCGTGGTGGGGGCACAGAAGAAGGAAAGCATTGAGCTCAGGGAGCGGCTGGAGGGCATCGATCTCAATCGCCGTCTATCGTCATTAATTTTCACTTGTGACGATTTTGGAGCTCGCGTCCGGGACGAGAACATAGAAGCAAGGGTTGTCCAGGTGCTCAACAGAAGATTTCCTGATCTGAAACTCACGACGGCTGATATCCAGGTGGCTCATCGCCTACAGAGTAACAACAAGGTGCTCGTCAAATTCATCAAACGGCGCGTTCGCGACGACATTTTCGAGCGGCGTTTCGGCCTGTTCGGCCGGCGCGGTGTCCCAGGGCGCCCCGACCCGGGTCGCGGTGATGCGTGCGCCGGCCAACAGATGGTAGCACTCTTCATAAACGAGTCGCTCACCCCGGGATGCCAACAAATCTTCAACTCACTTCTCCACGCGAGGAAGCCCGAAAACGGAGCGAAGGTCGCCTCGGTGTTTAGCCGACGTGGCCTGGTCTACTGTAGGAAGGAGAAGAACGGGACGAACATCCTCGTGTGGGATCAGGAGCAGCTCAAGCGGATTCTCGGCGACGGCGCACGCCCGTTGCGCCGGGAGCCGCCCGGGCGGCCGGGGCGGGGTGTACCGGCGTCCGCCGCCGGTCTACCGGGTCCGCCGGCGGCCGGGTCCGCTGGATCCGCGTCTCTCGAGGGGCGCAAGAGTGGACCAGAGGTGGGGTGAGGAGCGGCCCCGGCTCTGCCTGGCTCCGCTCCGACTGGTCTGCCGCCTGTCCGGCCGCCGCGGGACCCGCCCGTCCCTGCATCTCGGCAGGAGAGCGACCCGGCGGGTCGCCCGAACCCGACGGAGGGATCCGGCTCTGGCCGGACGGTGCTGTGTGATACCGACCTGACATTGATACCGATCGTCGGGGCGCCCGGACGCCGTCGATGCCTGAACTCTGGGACCCCTTGCGTTGTCCAGTGGATCGCGTCGGACTCGGCACCGGTGCCGGCGGGACGGGCTCGCGGGCGCTGGGCTGATCGCCGGCGAGAAGTTGCTGAGAGGAGGACGCGACGTTTTGGTTTGTAGCACCTCTGTTTGCCTACTTGAACAATGTTTTGCCTTAAACCCTTGACTTAGATAAGTAACACTACTTCCAGTTAATAGCCTTTTATGTTTGTATTAGACTAAAACTGCTTGTCTCAGTAACAACATTTATATGTTGCAACGTTGTTGTGATCTGTCGACCGTTTTTCGCCTGCCCTCAGGTTTTCTGTTGCATGTTAGTTTTCTGTTACACGTTTGTCTTCCAGGATGCCCCTCTTTTGCTCTGTGTTGGTGTGTCTCGTGTGTTTGTGCGCTGTGCCGATCGTATGAATGCATGTTTGTTTATTTATTTGTTAGTTTGTCGGTGGCTGTCGAGTTACGCACGCAAAGTTGTAGGTGGTCTGGTCGTGCATCCCGTTGCATGCAGGTGGCAACATGTTTTGCGCAGCCTCTCGGCTGCTTCCGGTCGGGACATAGGTCGGCTGTGTGTGTGCGTGTGTAAATGTAGTTGTGTGCAATGGTTGGTGGGTGTGAAGGCGAGGTGGCGGTTGACAGCGGTAATGTTTACCATTGTGGGTAGGTGTACAGGAGGTAAAGAAGTATGTCTTGGTGAAAAGTGCATAGTCTATTTGCGATTCGTTTTATTCTTCTTACACTGCCCACTAAACTCGGTATAAAGCTGGCATTATGTCTGTTACGTTTAGCATAACCTAAGTCCGGTCGGTCATGTCAGTAGCTTCTAGTGGTGAGTTGAGAGTATGCTCAGTTAACTGTAGAGGGTTAGGAGAGTACAATAAAAGGAGAGACGTGTTCAACTTCTTAAAAGGCGTGGACTGTAACATATTCCTACTACAAGACATTCACTGTGCTAAGGGGAGGGAAAACTCGTTTCGAAATTTATGGGGCACGGATATTCTCATAGCACCGTATGCAAATAACGCAAGAGGCGTTGGAATACTAACACAAAATATTGATATACAATTTTCATCCAGGAAAGTAGATGAGAATGGTAATTACCTGATAGTGAAAGCGACAATTAAACAAAATTTTGAGATTATAATAGCAAATATTTACGGTCCGAACTCTGATAATCCCACGTTTTTTGAAAACATTGAAACCATGTGTGTGGACATGGCTGAGGATACAATACCAATACTCATTGCGGGGGATTTAAATATGGCACTCAATAGTGAGCTTGACACGCATAACTATGCCAGAGAAAACAACGTAAATGCTAGAAACCGCTTTCTTAGAATCATGGAGGAGAATAACATGATTGATGCTTTCCGTAATCTTAATGGAAATTTAAAACGATACACATGGAGAGTGAAGCGTCCTGTTATTAAGCAGGCTCGCTTAGATTATTTAATTGCCTCTGAGATGCTTTCTCCTTATATTATGCATGCCTCGGTAGCTCCTGGGTACCGCACAGATCACTCTATGGTGATCATGCAAATGAATCTCAATGAGTCGCAAAGAGGAAAGGTTTTTTTTTCAAATTCAATTGTGCTTTGTTGAAAGACATGACATATATAGAAAATGTAAAATTAATCATTCAGGATACGATATGTATGTATGCAGTGCCGGTATATGAGTATGAGTTCATGACAAGACGCCCAGAAGAAATTAAATTCACAATCAGCGAGTCCTTGCTCTGGGAGACTATCTTGCTTAACATCCGAACGGAGACCGTCTCTTATGGAATACACAAGAAGCGAATGTTTTTGAGAGAAGAAAAGTCTGTAGTAAGGAACATTGCTGAGGCTGAATTAGAGGTGCATACCCACTGCACTGGGGAAACTCTGAATCGACTTGAATCGTACAAAGGTAGGCTGGAGGAAATGAGGAAGCTAAAGATGGAGGGGATTATCACACGATCCAGGGCCAAATGGTATGAATCAGGTGAAAGGTCTACTGGCTATTTTCTTGGCTTAGAGAAGCGAAACTACATGAATAAACTGATACCCTCGCTCCTAAATGAAAAGAAGAGGATAACTAACCAAAACGAAATCATCGAAGCTCTTGTGAATCATTTTAGAGAAGTATTTCGAGAGAGACCAGTTATAGAGGATGAGTTAGATGACTTTTTAGATTGCTTAACGATGAAGCAAATATCAGAAATGCAAAGGGAAGAAATTGGTAAGCCCATTGAAATGCAGGAATTAGCTTTAGCGTTGCGGAAAATGTGTAATAAGAGATCACCTGGTTCTGATGGCTTCCCTGCAGAGTTTCTCAAATTCTTCTGGGTAGACCTTAAAAGTACATACTATCGAATGATACTGGAAAGTTTCAGCAAAGGAGCGTTGCCATTGACTCTACGTGAGGGCATTATTTGTCTTATCCCAAAGCCACAAAAACCCAGAGATGATATAAATTCCTATCGCCCAATTACTCTGTTAAATGGTAGTTATAAAATTGTATCGTCCGTTTTGCAAATAGATTTAAGAAAGTCACACCAACCATCATTGAAAAGGATCAGACAGGCTTTGTTAATGGCCGATTCGTGGGTGATAACACACGTCTGACATATGACTTGATTGAATGTTTAAAAAGCAAAGGAATGCATGCCTTGTTTATGAGCTTGGACATTGAAGGGGCTTTTAATACTGTAAGTTGGACATTTATCAGAAAGGTATTGAAGAAGCGAAATTTCCCCGAATCGGTGGTAAGGTGGTTTGATGTCTTGTATGTTGGATCGTTTTCGAGACTTGTTTATAATGGACACATTTCGGAAAGTATTGATCTACAAAGATCTTGTAGGCAAGGCGACCCCTTAAGCTGCTACATTTTTTTGGTGGTGATGGAATGTTTGTTGGAAAAAAATACGTCAAAACTCACGCATTAAGGGCATAACGGTAGGCGGCACCGAGTTTAAGGTTTCAGCATATGCCGATGATACTCTCTGTTTTCTAGATGGTAGCGTGAACAGTTGCAAAACACTGTTCTACGACTTGGGAATATTCGCGAAGTTTTCCGGTCTTAGGCCAAATATAGGCAAAACTGAAGCTTTTTGGGCGGGTGCTGAAGTCGAGGAAAGGCCCTGTGAAGACCTTAATTTTCGATGGGTGAAGAAACTTAAGGTCTTAGGTGTATATTATGCAAACGACGAAAGTACAGTCTTTCAAGAAAATTTCGAAAATAGGCTGAACCAAGTTGTGGCAATCATAAACGGATGGAAGCGTCGTAATCTTACAATTAAGGCAAAAGTAATTGAGTCGTTGCTCTTACCAAAATTTACCCATTTATTTACCGCTCTTCCTGCACCACCCAAGCGGTTCATCGACAAGCTAAAACAGGTGATGTTTAACTTTGTATGGGGTGGGAGAACAGACAGAATCAAAAGAAGCAGTATGTACAAAAATATAACGAAGGTGGAGTAGCGATGATCGAGATAGAGCAGCACATTGCAGCACTTAAGATAACATGGGTTAGGAGGTATTTAGTTTCTACCCAGGTTTGGACAACACTTTTTGATAGTGAAATAGCTCAAGGTGCCTTTTTATGGAACAGAAACGCGCGATCGCTCGCAAAATTAGCAAAAACGATAGGGAATGCTTTTTGGAAAGAGACAATAATGGCGTACGCCAAGTTAACTTCAACGATAGTGATAGACTTATTAGATGCAGGTCGCTGTTGTTTATGGTATTCAAATGAAACCAAATTTAAAGATGAGAAGATTGGGCAATGGATGAGTAGGGGGCTGCATAACATTAATGACGTCGTGAGCGAAACAGGACGCTTTCTGAATTATAGTGAATTTAAAGACAAGTTTGGCGTGAGAGCTACGCCTTTAGATTTACAGGGTCTCATTCGAAGTTTGCCAAACCACTTAATAGCACAACGTAATACGAAAAGGCATATGGAACCAATCATCCATCCTTATGTAAGTTGTGTTCTTGAAAGCAGACGCGGGGCAACAAAGTTCTACCATCGGTTAATCAGTGACAAATACCGACAAAGTCACAATTCATGGGAACGCCATTGGGAAATAGAATTTGGAGATGTAGATTGGACTGTAACATATGAATCAATATATAAAAGTACCACATCAGTTCGACTTCAGATGCTGAATTATAAGATTATGACCAAAATCGTTGCAACAAATAGCTTGCTATTCCGCATAGGCATAGCCGAACATGATAGATGTTCAAGATGTAACAGTGTTAGGGATACTATAGATCATAAATTTTGGGGGTGCGATTACGTGCGGCGTTTTTGGAACGAAATTAGCGAATGGCTGACCAGATTGAGCGGAGTTGGTAGAATCTCTCTCAGCAGAAAGATGGTAATATTGGGTATGGATGGAGGCAAGCTTGTAAATCACGTTATTGCGATAGGGAAAAGCATTATTAATGAAAACAATAGCTTAAGCCTTGCTAAATTAATCGCACGCGTAAACATAGATAAAAAGACTGATAAAATAATTGCTAAACGTAAAGACAGGCTTGCAGAGTTCGAGGGAAAGTGGGCAGCTGTTCCAACCTAATTGCGTTTGCCGCTGTTTTCACCGCTATTAAGAGTTAGACTGACGATGTCACTGGGACTGCGAGCTGTGCAATGGTATTGATATATATGTGTGAGATATATGTGTGTGCTCGAGCTTGCTAATCACCGCCGCTACACGCCGCGTTATGTTTATTTAGCGTAGGTTATTTATGAAGTGGGCCCGACCCTCTGACGTATATATGTATGGCGCGGGCCCGACCGCCGAAACGGTCACCGGGGCCGGTGGGAGGGAGGGAGCGGACGAGCGAGGAGTCGTGTGTGTGTGTGTGTGTGTGTGTGTGTGTGTGTGTGTGTGTGTGTGTGTGTGTGTGTCTGTGTGTCTGTGTGTCTGTGTGCCTGTGTGTCTGTGTGCCTGTGTGTCTGGGTGTCTGTGTGTGTCTGTGTGTGTCTGTGTGTGTCTGTGTGTGTCTGTGTGTGTCTGTGTGTGTCTGTGTGTGTCTGTGTGTGTCTGTGTGTGTGTGTGTGTGTGTGTGTGTGTGTGTGTGTGTGTGTCTGTGTGTGTCTGTGTGTGTCTGTGTGTGTCTGTGTGTGTCTGTGTGTGTCTGTGTGTGTCTGTGTGTGTCTGTGTGTGTCTGTGTGTGTCTGTGTGTGTCTGTGTGTGTCTGTGTGTGTCTGTGTGTGTCTGTGTGTGTCTGTGTGTGTCTGTGTGTGTCTGTGTGTGTCTGTGTGTGTCTGTGTGTGTCTGTGTGTGTCTGTGTGTGTCTGTGTGTGTCTGTGTGTGTCTGTGTGTGTCTGTGTGTGTCTGTGTGTGTCTGTGTGTGTCTGTGTGTGTCTGTGTGTGTCTGTGTGTGTCTGTGTGTGTCTGTGTGTGTCTGTGTGTGTCTGTGTGTGTCTGTGTGTGTCTGTGTGTGTCTGTGTGTGTCTGTGTGTCTGTGTGTGTCTGTGTGTGTCTGTGTGTGTCTGTGTGTGTCTGTGTGTGTCTGTGTGTGTCTGTGTGTGTCTGTGTGTGTCTGTGTGTGTCTGTGTGTGTCTGTGTGTGTCTGTGTGTGTCTGTGTGTGTCTGTGTGTGTCTGTGTGTGTCTGTGTGTGTCTGTGTGTGTCTGTGTGTGTCTGTGTGTGTCTGTGTGTGTCTGTGTGTGTCTGTGTGTGTCTGTGTGTGTCTGTGTGTGTCTGTGTGTGTCTGTGTGTGTCTGTGTGTGTCTGTGTGTGTCTGTGTGTGTCTGTGTGTGTCTGTGTGTGTCTGTGTGTGTCTGTGTGTGTCTGTGTGTGTCTGTGTGTGTCTGTGTGTGTCTGTGTGTGTCTGTGTGTGTCTGTGTGTGTCTGTGTGTGTCTGTGTGTGTCTGTGTGTGTCTGTGTGTGTCTGTGTGTGTCTGTGTGTGTCTGTGTGTGTCTGTGTGTGTCTGTGTGTGTCTGTGTGTGTCTGTGTGTGTCTGTGTGTGTCTGTGTGTGTCTGTGTGTGTCTGTGTGTGTCTGTGTGTGTCTGTGTGTGTCTGTGTGTGTCTGTGTGTGTCTGTGTGTGTCTGTGTGTGTCTGTGTGTGTCTGTGTGTGTCTGTGTGTGTCTGTGTGTGTCTGTGTGTGTCTGTGTGTGTCTGTGTGTGTCTGTGTGTGTCTGTGTGTGTCTGTGTGTGTCTGTGTGTGTCTGTGTGTGTCTGTGTGTGTCTGTGTGTGTCTGTGTGTGTCTGTGTGTGTCTGTGTGTGTCTGTGTGTGTCTGTGTGTGTCTGTGTGTGTCTGTGTGTGTCTGTGTGTGTCTGTGTGTGTCTGTGTGTGTCTGTGTGTGTCTGTGTGTGTCTGTGTGTGTCTGTGTGTGTCTGTGTGTGTCTGTGTGTCTGTGTGTGTGTGTGTGTGTGTGTGTGTGTGTGTGTGTGTGTGTGTGTGTGTGTGTGTGTGTGTGTGTGTGTGTGTGTGTGTGTGTGTGTGTGTGTGTGTGTGTGTGTGTGTGTGTGTGTGTGTGTGTGTGTGTGTGTGTGTGTCTGTGAGATATAGGAATATGTTTGTGCAATGGTATTGATATGGGTGTGTGTGCGTGTGAGAGATGAATATGTGAAACGTTGAGCTATAGAATGGAAATAAACTTTAAAAAAAAAACTCGACATAATGACGATAGAGAAGAGAAAATGGTATCAATGTGTTTGTATTGTCGAGACACGTCTCCCAATATGCAACATGACCAACTTGGGTCAACACTTGACCTTGACCTGAGGTAAAAATGTATCGGTTGACCTAACCCAGTCACCATGAATATGATTCGAAGCGCCTGGACGAGCCAAACACGATGGCGTAACAACTATTGCTTTATCTTTATTAGGTAAAAAGTTATTTGCAAAAAAAACAGTTTTGCACCAAAAAAAATCACCTTTATGACATTTGATGACCTCTGGAGCCTAAACTATTGACCTGAGCTCAAATCTGAGGACACCTTACCGTTTGAATTTTGCAATAGCTTTCCATTGCTTTTTCTGCTTGTTCCTATTTATCACAGTTCCTGTGATATCTGGGATTTTCTGGAGCGAAGTCCTAAAACTGGAAAATCCGACCCTTGATGACCCCTCTGGTGACTTCAATATTAACCTGATAAGAAATGAACGAAATACTTTCAAAAGAGCTTGCCTCGAGCTATCTAACGTCGTTTCCCGCTTGTCACTACGTTGCGTGGTTTTCGAGATCACAGGGAGGGGGGAGGGGGGGGGGCGAAATCCGCCTCCCCTCCAGGGCGTGTATTATCAGAGGCCCTCCAGGGCTCGTGTTAACCCGCGCGGCGCTGGGGCCCCCAGCCGAACGCGCGGTGCTGGAGGGGGAGGGTAAATTTTACCCCCCCCCCCCCCCCCACTCGTATCTTCCGAACCAATAATCGCAGCGAGACGCGCAAGGCGGCAATCAAAAGCTCTCAGTGAGATGAATCTCACGCATACACTGAAGTCTTAAAATAAGGTCACATGTCAGGTCATGGTCAGGTCAAATGCCAAAATTGAGGCAATTGGCTTCTTGGGCCATACTTTCAATCCAAAGCCTTAGATTGCGACTATTATCTCACAAAGTGCTCTCAAATGTATAATGCATCTCCTGCATAGGTAACAGTGAGATTGTAAGCAAAGGGAAAGGTAAAGGTCAGGTCACAAAAGGTCACAGGTCTACGAAAGCCATGCGACACATGTATGTTTTTTTACACGTATGAATTGATAGTTGCAGTCATTTTCACAACCTGACCCCATATAAAGGCCCTCAAGCCAAGGTCAGGTCACAATAAGGGCAACATTTGAAATTGAATAATCTAAATAAAAATGGCATGTTCCTAGACTAGTTTTGTCTCATAAATACAGTGGCGGCATTGATTTGTCTGTATCCTCTATTATAAAAGCAGTATTGTCGACTTTCTTCAACACTAGCCTATTGTCGACGCGCTTCAGCACTAGCGCCTATGGAAAAGCTTCAGCCTCACCTGTTGTCTTATGGCAGAATCTGAATAGCTCAGCGATTAAGGCACGCAGAGCGTCGTGACAAAACTAATCGACGCAAGAGGTGGCACGCATTCTGAAACTTTGGGTCCCATCACCGTCCGTTGCGTCGTTTGTGCGTGGCGCCGCGTGCAAAAACGTCCGATTCCTCCATTGACAATGCACTAATTTAGCCAAAACGCCGCGTACGAAATTATCGGCCAAACATTGTTGCATACCTGGCTGATATTTCGGCAACCACAAGTCGCACCGACAAGCCGAAAACACAGATGTGCAGAGGAAGAAACGGCACACAATATCCACTGTCGGTCCATCTGCAGCGTGTTGCATGTGCAAAGTTAATCGCTAAAAAGCTGCAATTTAGGTTTTTATCAAGTTTTTCACGATTAAAATCAGTGCTCGGAACCAATGGGACGTCAAGTGATGAAACTTTGCCAATGTGTAGGCCTATGCACCGTCTCTAAAATGCATAATCCGCCTGTAACATACCCATTACCAATGTTTGCCAACGTCAATTACGCAAACCGCCGTACCGTCAAAAAAAAAAACAATGTGTTCTAAGCGATAAAAATCGCATGGCCGGAAAGTGCATTCAAAATAATATAATATCCACCAAAAATGTATTCATATATAAAAACATGTAGCTTACAATGACAGGTTCCCTAAAACGATACAAGAACTACGTCGCGCCGGTCCAAATCACTCCCGACCGGAGATTTAGCCTCGGTTACTATGGAGACCGCCGCTGCCTGTATCGAAGATAAGCCTTGGCTACCATCAGCCGATCTAGATTAGCGCCAGGGCGTCAGACTTTGGCGCAGAGGGGCCCGGTTCGAATACCGGCGACGGCCAAGTCCTTTTTCGACACGACCGAATATTAGGCCGACCTGATCGGATTGAATTGGACGCGCCCGACACGCCCGACACCGCCCCGACACCGCCCACGCCCACCGCACACACCCACCGCCCACCGCCTACCGCCCACCGCCCACCGCCCACCGCCCACCGCCCACCGCCCACCGCCACCGCCCACCGCCCCACCGCCCACCGCCCACCGCCCACCGCCCACCGCCCACCGCCCACCGCCCACCGCCCACCGCCACCGCCCACCGCCACCGCCCACCGCCCACCGCCCACCGCCCACCGCCCACCGCCCACCGCCCACCGCCCGCCACCGCCACCGCCCACCGCCCACCGCCCACCGCCCACCGCCCACCGCCCCACCGCCCACCGCCCACCGCCCACCGCCCACCGCCCACCGCCCACCGCCCACCGCCCACCGCCCACCGCCCACCGCCCACCGCCCACCGCCCACCGCCCACCGCCCACCGCCCACCGCCCACCGCCCACCGCCCACCGCCCACCGCCACCGCCCACCGCCCACCGCCCACCGCCCACCGCCCACCGCCCACCGCCCACCGCCCACCGCCCACCGCCCACCGCCCACCGCCCACCGCCCACCGCCCACCGCCCACCGCCCACCGCCCACCGCCCACCGCCCACCGCCCACCGCCCACCGCCCACCGCCCACCGCCCACCGCCCACCGCCCACCGCCCACCGCCCACCGCCCCCGCCCACCGCCCACGCCCACCGCCCACCGCCCACCGCCCACCGCCCACCGCCCACGCCCACCGCCCACCGCCCACCGCCCACCGCCCACCCGCCCACCGCCCACCGCCCACCGCCCACCGCCCACCGCCCACCGCCCACCACCCACCGCTCACCGCCCACCTCCCACCGCCCACCGCCCATTGCCAACGCCCCCCGCCCACGCCCACCGCCCACGCCCACCGCCCCGACACCGCCCCGCCATCGCCCCGCCATCACTCACCAACGCCCTCCACCGCCCCGCCATCACCCACCAATGCCCGCCACCGCCGCCACGTCCCCCACGCTCGCCTGCTATATAAATTAGCAGGCTATATCAATTGCAGGCTATATAAATTGCAGGCTATATACATTACACCCATCTAGTCTGGTCAGTAAAAGCCAAAAAAGCAATTTAAACAATTACGTCATAGGTTAATTATACTTAGGGAGCCATAAGTCAGTCAAAAATAAAGATATTCATATTCATATTCATATTCATTTATTAGAATTCATCCACGCAGTGGTTATTACGAATTATGTCAACAGTTACATAATACCATAAAATGCGTGGCAGTAAAATGACGGAAGAAAATAAAACACTCGTGCTGCTAAAACATTCCCTATTAATACCGATACGACAGATACGACTAAAACCATCACGGGTACTCTGGGACTATGCCACGACACTATACTGATGCGACTATGCAGTGACGGCTCTCGGCACAGCAGACCGGGCGTTCCAGGATGATGCCGCCCTGAACGCAAACTCTCGCTGAGTTTTGGCCAGTCGGCACCTAGGGAGCTGCAGCATCCCGGCCACCGCGGCACGAGTCTCACGCGTCGCTACATGTGCGCGGCGAACAAACATTGCCGATATTGCGAGGGGACACTGACTGGAGTTTAGGGCTCCAGTCAGTGTCCTGCTTGAAATAATTTGGTTTGGGCATCGTCCATGCCTGGTTCTCTAATATATCTTCCGTTTTTTTCTCAATATCTTCAAAATACAACTTTTGTCGAAGTTCTTCCAAAAAACAGTTGTTCGCATTTTTGGGAGTTAAAAAACAAAAATGTCGAAAATCCGAGATCACCATTTGGAAGAAAATGTTATTTACTTTCTTGTGACGTTTTTATTTGCAAATTTGTTAAAACTCTATTTTCTACGATTTGTCAAACATTTACAGTGTTTTCACCCAAAAATAGCATGGTATGACGTCACTAAAACGTCATTATCTCCCACACTACTTCACCAATTTCAATCAAATTTTGACAGAAGACGTAGAATTGATGCATCATCAGGTACCTAAAGTTTCACTTCGATATCTGTCATGATTTCAACTTATTGAGAAAATCCAGGAGGGGTAAAATTTACCCCCCCCCCCCCGCGCCGCGCGGGTTAACCTTCACCCATTAAAATTAACCGTACCTCTGGTATGGGTAATTTTGACCTCCCCTGAGGCTTTTCGGGATTAGCGGAAAAACGGCGGCGCGCAACCAAATTTGGCACAGCTGTTGGGCCATCAATTATCCACATTGATTGCAAATTTTGACCCCAGGTCATATCAGGTCATGTCATCACAAGGTAACACAAGGACCTTACCTCCAAAAATGTTTATGGTCGTGTCAAAGCCACAGTGTTTGTCCGAGAGATTTAAACTCATGCAGGATTGCATAAGGTCATTACTACTTAAAATTTTAAAATCTCTGATTTTGTATATCGGTGACCTAAAGTCACGACAATTGCGTGACCTCCCATTATAAGTCAGAGGGGAAATATACAAATGCTTCCTATTCAGAGAATATGCATTAGATCAGGTCAGTTCTGTCAAAATCCTGTTATTTTGGCTAATTCTTGATGACCCAGGTGAAATTGTTGCTCAGTAACCTCTGCAAGGTCAGGTGAGGTTTCTGAGGTTATCAGCACTTTTTTGTCAATAATTCGTGATAGAATAAAGATAGAAACGTGGAAGCATTGTGTTTATCTCGTCAGGACGCATCGCCCCATATGCAATATCACCTACCTGGGTCACCAAATAACCTTGACCTGAGGTCGAATTGTGAAGTTGACCTAACCAGGTTACTATCATTATGTTTCGAAGCATCTTGACGAGACATACACGATGGTGTTAAAATTATTACTATATGTTTAACCGATAAAAAGTTATTCACGGACATGTTTTGGAAGAAAATGAAATGGTGACCATCTCTGGAGCCTAAACTATTGACCTGAGCTAACATTTACGGACATCAATACCAATTGCATTTTTCAAGAGCTTTCGATTTGTTTTCTTCTGTTTGTTCGTAGATATCATAGTTTGAGATATTTGGGTGTTTCTGGAGCAAAATCCTATACCTACTTGGAAAATTTTACCTTTGATGACCTCCGGTGACCTCAATATTGGGCTGAGCCTGAAGTAACTTCGGGTGTCCATGTTGAGAGCTTTCGAACGTGTTTTTGCATCTTCCTATCCCTTTTAGTTTTCAAGTTAGTGGGGCCTGGGGGGGTCATTTTGATCCCCACACACACTAACTCTAACTAGTGTTGGGGCAGTCTTGCAAGGGGTGGGGACGGGGTTCAAGCATTTATTGAATAAAGGTAGTGAATTTACATCTACACTGAAAATCAAATGATACCCCTGATACCCTGAGCACAGCCAGTGATACCTCTGTGAAACCCTATGTATTATCCTGAAATACTCCCTTAGTTCATTGGGGCATGTCATGAGCGGCATCCTATATAATTTCACTGAAAACCAAAATGATTTATTCATAAAATATTAGGGCTTTAGTCTAAAACAACACCCCCATTCTTCCCCTGATATTCTCTCAATATCGCATTTTTGTCTCTGTGATTCTTCCAATATTCTCCCAAAATACACAGAGGGGAATCAGGAAGAATGATTCCCTGCTTATGCCTCTGTGAGCCCCCCAAAACACCAGGTAGATTCCACCTATATTTCCCTGATGCCCCACTGATGCCCCACTGATGCCCCACTGATGACCTCCGGTATTCCTCCTGGATACCTCTGAAATTCTCAGCTGATGACAGTCACATATAGGATTTGTTATTGCTGCAAACCAAGTGTTTAAATCAGTACATAACATTTCATATAAATAATGAATTAGAGAGAATGATAAACTTGAGGGTAAGGGTGAGCCATTTCACCTTAATTCCTGAATCTACCGACCAGTATGTCATTAACACGCGCAGTGGAGAGGGTTATACTACTAACATGCAGTGGAGGGGAAGGGGGACTTTAGTCCCCCCCCCCCTAAGATTTCCGAAGGTATGAGATTAAAACGATTAACGATTAACGAGAACGGAAACAATTAACGATAACGATGAACGATTAAACTTACAGGGTAGGTAGGTGCTATGATGATCTACATTTTCTGAATTTTTCGTGATCTTAGGTCAATATCTTCAAGGTCAAAGGAGATCACGAAGGTCAAATCTGGCCAAATGTCACAATTTTGGGAATTTGATCTATGTGACGTCACAGGTCACCAGCAATGTGTCCAAAATTGTGTCCAGGGATGAAGATTGACATTGGCTAACGAATGGCGTTTGCATCTTCTTGATCCGACAGTTGGTTCCGAAGCTGACCTCGATTCTGGCCGCCATCTTGTATTTCAAATCCATATAACTAAAAAATGTACCGAACGATTTTGTTTTGTGTCAAACGATCTGCTATGAGTTGGCTTTAATGTCACGCAAAAACCACCCCCCTGCTTCGCTTCGTTTTCAAGCTATTCACGAAAAAACGTGGGGGCACAAAATTCCCCTCCCCCCCCCCCCCCCTCCACTGCACGTGTTAAGTGGTTTTGCCTATTTCAGCTTCATTGCGAATGCAAATCGGAGGCCTGTTCACGACCACCTGCGGTTCGGCGGTTTCCAGCTGGCTCTAGCCCCTCCCCTTTTCTCATGTGTCATCACAAACAGGCGTCTCTTGAACACTGAATGCCGCGACGCACCACTTCACGTGCCATTTATCCTGCGGTTGCTTCGTACCGACCGCCGGAACCGCAGCCAACCGCAGCCGTGTGACGTTATACCGTTCTCCCCATCCCCACTTTTAGCTATCCCCCCCCCCCCCCCCCCTGCTGCCGACCACTGCTGACCGCCGAACCGCAGCCAACCGCAGGGTACGTGAGCAGGCCTCAGGTCTTTGTTATGACCTAATATTGACACATTTTAGACTGATTTGGTGGGTGCTTTGATTTGAGAAAAGTGTTGTTGCGAGGTTTCATTTTTGTAAATTACTGTGAGTGTGTATCACTGAAATCATATTGTGTATTCCATGTCAGATTAGATTGAGACATACGTAAAACTCCAGCCATTTTGCAATAGTGTCAATGACACTATTGCTAAATGGCTGAAATTGTGACACTGTTGAGTTGTGACATGACACTGTGTGACATAGGTGTCGATTTATATACTTTTGGGGTGGCCCTCGGCCCCCCCCCCCCCCCCAAAAAAAAAAATGTTGAGTTCGCCTCTCCCCCCCCCCCCCAATGGTACCCTCGGCCCGCAATGGTACCCGCTCGCCCCCCCCCCCCCCCCCTCAATGTTTTTGGCCGCTGGTGGATGTAAGAGGGGGCAAAGCGGCCAAGCCTCCCAAACCGCCTGAAATGGACAACACATTGACACGTTTCCTATTTCAAAAGAAAGTCTACGCAGCTTTTCCTAAGAAAAGTGTTTTTTTATCACCTCTTTATGTATAAAGATGCGAAATCCAGTGAATTTTTTAACATATTTGCAATGTTTGATTTGTAGGGCATTTTTCCGAAGAAATGGTTTGTTTTAATTTATTTCTTTCTTTTTTAAAAATTTAGGGGTCAAACACCAAAGTTTTCACAAATCCGAGAATCTATTTTTGTAGCCCATGCCATTTGCTATTTTCTAACGTTTTGTATTGCATTTTGCTCAAAATATAGACTTTATATGATCTCTTAAATTTTAGCTGATTTTTTTATCCGCCGAACTCGTGTTTAGTGACGTCACTAAATTCGTTATATTTCTATTTTTCTAAACAAAATTGCTTCATTTATGCACAGAAGACGTAAAATTGGTGTAGGAGAAGGTACCCAAAGTTGATATCGCTATTGTTTTTTTAGTAGGAGCGGAACTTTATATCTCTTTGGAAGGGCCCGAGCCCCCCCCCCCCCCCCCCCCCAATGCTTAGCTGAGCCCCCCCCCCCCCAATGGTGCTCAAACCACACAACCAATGTTTTCCAAAATGTGTACCCCTCTCAAATTCTAAGGACTGCTCGTACAGATTGTTGTGTTTGGAATTTTGCGTATTTCATCATATCAAGATGTGTTTCCATCTTGGAGTATGAAGTATCTTAGAAGTATACGAGCAATGTGATTCCATCTGCGACTCCTTTTCGATTATGATACAATGGATAAGTTGGTAGCATGGATTGTTTTCTGCTAACAAGTCCGTGGATGCAAGGTTCAAACTTCAGGCGTTCAGATTAGCAAATAGCGGAGGGTGAGCATGACGAATTAGCGATCGGAGTGCTCTATTTAAATGGTGTGTAATGGAATTTGTTGTAAATGTATTATTTGCCTGGAATAAGTTTGATAGTTAATGCAGCCTTTTTGGCTCCCTGGTATTGCAATATCCTAAATAACCAACATCCGTACTAAAATAATAGTTTGATACGGAGGAATATCGAGGGGATCGAGCCACCAAAGGGCATCGGGTCATCGTGGCCAGGGGGGCCTAGGGGTTCCATGGCTCTTCCAGGAGGTTAACCGATGTTGGCCTGAGGGGGTCGACGGCCTTAGGGGGCTCTCGGTCGGCTTGGTCGACTTGAGAAGGCCCTTCTTTGGCCTAAGGTGGCTTAGGTCAGTTTGAAGAGGTACTTTTTCGGCCTGAGGGGCCTTCATTCAGCTTGAGCAGGCCTTCGGTTGGCCTGAGGGGCCCTAGTCGGCCTGAGTGACCCTCGGTCGGCCTATAGGGGTCCCTAGTGTGCCTGTGGGGCTCTTCTGTCGGCCTTAGTGGGCTCTCGGTCGACTTGAGGGGCCCTTGGTCGGCCTGAAGGAGAACTCAGTCAACCTGAGGGAGTCATTGGTCGGCTCGAGTAGCTCTTGCCAGGCCTGAGCGGGCCCCAGGCTGTTCTTAGAGGGCCATTGTCTAGGCCGGAAAGAATCCGGCGATCTGAGAGGGGTCTCAGTTGGTTTGAGACAGTATTGTCTAGGCCTTAGAGCCTTAGGCTCCTTGTCGTTCTGAAATGACCTTTGTCAGGCCTGAGCGGGCCCTATGCCTGTCTGAGAGGTCTGTTTCCCAGTTTGAAAGGACCCAATTAATCGTCTAGGGGGGGGGGGCGCTTTTCCGGCCTAAGAGAGCCCGAAGTCCCTAAGAGAGGACCCTCCGCTTCTTTGAGAGGATCATCGGTCGACCAGAGATGACCACCGTCTGATCTGAGAGGGTCTTACGCTTGTCTAAGAGGGCCATTGTCAGACCTAAGAGGGCCCTGTGCAAGTCTGAGAAAGCTCTCGGTCATTCTGGAGAGCCCTTAAACGGGCTGAGAGAGACATTGGTCGGTCGGAAGCAGTCTTGCAGCCTCGGAGTCGGAATCTAAGTCTATCGGAGTCGGTAATGTTTGTCGGAGTCGAAGTCAGTTAAATTGTGCCGACTCCGGCTGGCATGTGAAAATTATGTATGAGGAACGTGTTTTTCAGATGCATTTTTAATTGGCCACCGATGGCGATATTGTAACATTTTACGGCTTCGAAATTGTGTTGCTCTAAAATGATTATTGATATGACCAGTCAGTGTTGCCTATCAATTTCAGTTAACTAGTAATTTGTCAATCTTATGGGCTGAAAGAAGGAATTGGAGAGAACAAAAATGTTTTGGGTATTTTTTTTTGTCTGTATTAAGCGGACAAAATGGTTACGTAATTGTAATAATTGGCCGTTTTCACGAAGGATTATTGCGCTGAAAAGTTTCTGAAGGATTCTGAATGTTTTGAAAAACGTCACAACTTTTATATGCGATTTTTGACTAGAAATGTCCTTCATAATTTTGTAATATGTTGGTAAGAATAAAATATGTTGACAAAATTGCGGTTTGGTGGTAATAAGCAAGATAAGTATAAGTAGCATCTTCTTGAAAGTTTCTGAAAGATTCAGGAAGATTTTATCAATACTTATCTTGCTTATTACTACCAGACCGCAATTTTGTCAGCATATTTTATTCTTACCAACATATTAAAAAATTAGGAGGGAAATTTCTAGCCAAAAATCGCATGCAAAAGTTGTGTAGTTTTTCAAAACTTTCAGAATCATTCAGAAACTTTTTAGCGCAATAATCCTTCGTGAACACGGCTATTGTAATAGTTTTATAAGAAGTATATTATATAATGATTATACACTATATACATATATCGATATAGTATTGGACATTTAGTTTAAACTTGAGCATTCGGCCGTTGCTCCCCCCCCCCCCCCCCCAAGCGATTTAATAAAGTTCCACCACTGTTTTTGAGCTATTGCGAAAATTTATCAGGGGGAGATATTTCCCCACCCCCACCCCCTGTCAATGGCAGGTTAATATTGCCGTTTTACTAAGTAAGAGTTCCAAGTAAGGACTCGGGCCTTTTGGCGGATGCAGACCGGCCAAAAACGTTGGTTTGAGGGGCCGTCCGACAGAATTACAAAATTCATGAGATTTCGTCTGTTTTTGCATTATGCATTGATTACATAATACTCTCCTTTGTACAATTTGCCTAGAATTACTTTAAAATGTGTGAATCTTCAGCCGATTTTGGTGGTTTCGATAAAGCCATGGCGCTGATAGGCTCCCCTTGGATCCATTCCTGTTCGGTCACTGGCGGATCCAGGGGGAGAGGGGCATCAGGGGCAAATCCCCCCAGGAATCGGGGGGGGGGGGGGCATTCAATACAAGTATGGTCTCCCCCCCCCCCCCCCCCGCACGTTCCCAATTTATCGTAAAATCGTAAACAAATTGTCTTTGTAACAGTCAAAATCCAGCTATCCACAGTCAAAAACCAGAAAATTTCGTGCCGCTTTACGGCATAACACAACTTTCGCAATTGCTTATACAAATTTGTAAAATGGGAAAATGTATTCCATGAAGTGTCTGGCAGAGGCTCTCCTTGGCGGTAATTGCTGGCACTGGCGGATCCAGGGGGGCATCAAGAGCAAATGTCCCCCCACAGGAATCTGGGAGGGCATTCAATACAAGAATGCCCCCGCGCGTTCCCTGCACTGAAAGTGAAAAGCAATGATCTTAGGAGAAAACTTCATGAAAACGGAAGTTTTTGTTTTCTCGAGTGGTTAAATTTGAAGTTTGTATGTATCCCTTGCTTTCAATGATAGACAAAACAGCGCACCTGATGCAATTCAAGCAGCCCCGGTGACACTTAACCCGCGCCCCGCTGGAGGGGGGGGGGGCAGAATCTGCCCCCTCCCGGATTTGCTCAATAACTTGAAAGCTATAGTAGATATCAACGTCAAACTTTCAGTACCTAATGCTGCATGCATTCTACGTCTTCTCACCAAATTCCAATGAAATTGATGCAGTATTTGGGGAGATAATGACGTTGACATCATGTCATGCCATTTTTGGTGGGAAAATGATACATGTTTAAACAATCGTAGTAAATAGAGTTTTGAAGCAAATTGCAAACAAAACACGTTGAAAGAAAAACCAAATACATTCTCTTCCAAATTACTATCTCGTATTCGCGACAATTTGTGTTTTTAACCTTAAAAAATAAAAACCAACTTATTTTTTTTCGGATACAAAAATCCACAAAATCATTTTGTGTGAATTTGAAAAGTGAATTTCTTAAGCTCAAATACCAAAATAAGGTGACCGGCCCAAATCCACAGAGGAAAAAATGGGTGGTACCTTTTAGCCACAAAAAGATGCCCCCACGGAAAGAGGCTGGATCCGCCAGTATGTCCCCCCCCCCCCCCCCCAACCGTTTTGAAAAATAGACACCGCTGAGTCTGTGTCATATACCATACTGATGTTGGAAAATAGGGTTGGCGCATATTTCCATTGGTCATTCCTTTAGGGATCCTTTCAAGTTCAAGAAGTGTCCAGACCTTTGATCTCCCCAATCATTTCCCATTGATGTTGGTAAGATACGCCACATCATGATGAATTTGGTCTTGTTTGAATCATTAGGGAAATAGTCGAGCAAGCGATACATGTTCTGATATTGACCCAGAAAGACGCCGAAGTTGGCGATGAACGGGCGAGCGCGAAGAAAATGTATGGTGAATTTCAACTCCATCGGGCAAGTAGTTTCTGAGATACAAAAAGGGTGCGCACGTGCGCAAGTGCAGAAGCACCCCACCCCTGACTTGTGGGAAAGTGGCAGCTGAAAGGTCCCTAACTACGCACAAAATTTGAACACATTTTGCTCAGCCGTTCCTGATATATATATATATATATATATATATATATATATATATATATATATATATATATATATATATATATATATATATATATATATATATATATATATATATATATATATATAGTATATATATATATATATATATATATATATATATATATATATATATATATATATATATATATATATATATATATATATATATATATATATATATATATATATATATATATATATATATATATATATATATATATATATATATATATATATATATATATATATATATATATATATATATATATATATATATAT
>JAXIVJ010007955.1:0-57837 GCA_036785665.1 Chirona hameri | reverse complement strand
CACCTGAACCAAGAGGTAAATAAAGTATTGACGTTGTTGTGTGCCCCTCTAGAACCTTGGTTGTGTACCAGCGAAGCGTGTCAACTGTCAAGTGTGCTAAATCGCAGTGCTGATGCCAGATTGATGACGTCATCATGGTACTATTTTCAACAATGATTTTCATTTTATATCAACCATTTGTTGATTAAGTAAAACTTCAAAACGAATATATTAAAATACATTTTTTTACAAACCAACAAGGGTTTGCTCAAAATAGCCTAAGGTAAGTGAAAATTAGCAAAGCTAGGGTGATGGATACGTCATCAATATGTCAGTACTACCCTCCCAATTTCCCTAATACCCTAATCTTCAAGGCAAGGTAGAAATGTTTGATGATTCTTTGTATTCGAGCTTAATTTGACGTCATTGGTGTAAACACCTCAAAAAGCACGGCGTCAAAGCTTGAGGCACAGCGTAGACTCGGCTGGGAGCATTCCAGTTATGTCACTCACTGTGCTAGCAGGTGGACCAAGTCGACTAATGCAAACTGAAGAAGCAGACCTCCCTGCAAAACCTTTACGTGGGAATTTAATAAAGAGGAAAGATAAAGACAGTATTGCGTTGGAAATGTGAAGACAAGATTATCTGCCATTTTCAAGTTACTGGTGTTTTGAGATACATTTTTACCAAGAGGTAAGTGTCATTCATTTTTATTATATTGTTAAACTGTCAATGATTTGCATTTTTTTCTTCAGCAGTAGCACATGGGCTAGATCAAGGGCTAGATGATGATTGTTCCCAATTCCCATCCATTGACATAGCAAACTAAGCGTTGAAACGTTTGTTGGAGTGCCTGGGTGACACAAATTATTATTGTTAGGTAAGTACTGAGAACATCCCTGTTTTGAGTGCAGTTCTGATGAAATGAGGTGTGTAGAATTAGTATAAAATATTCAATTTACCTATATAAAGGTGTGCAAAAGCGGAATATTGCCCACATTTGGGTGATATTCCGCTTTTGCACACCTTTATATAGGCAAATTGAGTATTGTATACTAATTCTACACATCTGATTTAATCAGAACTGCACTCAAAACGGACATTATCAGTACTTACCTGACAATAATGATTTGTATCACCCCCAATAGCCTCACCTGACCACCTGTAACCCGCAGCAACTCCTCCATTACAATTAAATGTAAACAGCGTGGGCGCATAAATGTGTCAGATACTGGCTATCATATGATGTCATATGTATCTGGGGTCGACCACTAAACCCTATCACGCTCAATCCTGGCGGCAGCTATTTGCTTGTTAGTCATAATAGCTACAAGTGAATCTGGTAACAGTGGGGTTTGCATCACCGTCCGGGGCTGGCGTCACCCTCACTGCCGGGCAATCAAATCAAAGTTCAGGTTACTATCACCGTTGTTGGTCTGGAGTCATGGGGGAAGCTTAATGACATCACCAGATTCTGGCTACAAGTGAATCTTAGGCAGACCTGATCAGACTTAATGGCTACAAGCAGTAGGTTTCGTCGCAATCAGAGTTAATGGCTACGAGCTGTAGGCCAACCCGATCAGACTTAATGGCTACAAGCTGTAGGCTGACCCGATCGGACTTAATGACTACGAGCTGTAGGCCGACCCGATCAGACTTAATGGCTACGAGCTGTAGGCCGACCCGATCGGACCTAATGGCGGGGTTAGGTTAGGTTAGTTAAGTTTAATTGATTCCGATCGGTTCGGCCTACCGCTCGTAGCTATTAAATCGGGGCGGCCTAAGATTCGCTCGTATCTGGTGACATCATTAAGCTTCCTGATGACTCTAGACCAACAACGGTGATAGTAACCTGAACCTTGATTTGATTGCCCGGCCGCGAGGGTGACGCCAGCCCCGGACGGTGACGCCAGCCCCACCGTTACCGTGAATCTTAGGTTTCGTCCCAATCAGACTTATGCTACAAGCGTCCGCCCCGGTAGCTCAGTGGGAGAGCGCTGGACTTCTGACCTATCCCGCTAGTGGCAGCCCGGGTTCGAGTCGCTTCGGCGCTCGCTATTTGCTCCTGATTGGGATGGCCTGCGGCCGGTGGCAGCGGTCACACTCAAGGTCAGGTGACCTCAGTGAGCGGGGCGGACCGTGTCCAGGTATGTCGGGCACGTACAATTTTCGTCTCTAAATTCTGCCGGCCAACAGGAATTGCGCGATCACGTGGTGAGGTCAGGACCTGCGCAACAAGCTCTGCTTAGCGTGGGTCCTGACCTCGGAAATCCATCCACACAAAACATTCGTACTAAACAAAAATATTTTTAAAAAGAAAAAAAGTGAATCTTAGGTTTCGTCCCGATCAGACTTAATGGCTACAAGCGAATCTTAGGTTCATCCCAATCGGAGTTAATGGCTACGAGCGAAGTGCCGAATGAACCATCAATATGGTTTGGGACAATGTGAAGGAACATTAGTTTTTACCTTATAATTGTTACTTAGGAACACAATTTTAGTTGTATCTACCAGCTTTATTTTGTATATTTATAACTATAACAGGTGATAGACGAAAAACAATAACTTCTTCGGAAATCTTCATGGTATATTGTTCAAACGACTCTATACTCGATAGGCACTGCCAGGCGATTCGCTCATCACTGTTTGGGATACATATCCTAGTTTTCGTGTTACATATAAATATATTTCATACTAATTATAAGAAGTGGCAGCCACCCGTCCGTCTGTCCGTTCGGATGTCATCCGATTGCTTAATAACTCCGCGCACCGTGCAGTCAAAACCGCGAAATGTGGCATGTTAGTGGGGATGTAGGGTCGCACTATCGTAGGCAAATTTTGCGTCGATCCATGATCACAATAGATTGCAATTATAATTATGATTAATATGCCGTTAATTTCAGAACTTATATGCGCACCCGGCCTGCCACTGCACTGTGGGTCCTTTCGCCCTGCAGCCTGCCGGATTACAAAATTGAAGGTTCTCATTTTCCCTTCAAACTGCACTGCCCGGAACCGAAATTCTCTGAATTTTTCGAATCTGGGATTGGTTTTCCCCGTTAACCTTTACTAGCATATACAAACGCGACCGAAACTGAAGTTTGTGGACGGAAGCGCCAGATCACCCATTTCAGGCGAAATACATGCACCACATTTGGCTGGTTGTACGATCATTTTCTTTGACTAATTTTAACAAAACCGTTTTTTTCGCATCATTTTATTTTATTGCAAATCTTAACGAACCAAGCAAAGTCCCCTGAGTCTTGCATACATTGAGCTCTGCTTTAAAATGAGGATCAATCCCAATATGTACATAACAAAACTAACTAACATGTAAATGTAAGCTTATATAAAGTTTGACGGCGAGTGACACTTCGAGACACATACCAGCGTAGTCGCCAGAATGTTCTGATGTTGTCCCAACCCGGAAACCGCGCCCCTCTCGCCCCTTTGATGCTACAGCCAATTTGCAGCCGTGGCCCCCCGAATGTAGCGGATTTTGTGTTTCTGTTTTTTCTTCTTCTGGCCGTTGACCTGATGGTTCTCATGACTGGCTATCAACAGCCGAATCTGACCATCATGACCATCCTGAGTCCAAACTGACGCAAATAAAACTGCTGCAGCGCAAAAGCACATTACGGCGCTCAGACTATAGTGCAGAGTCGCAGACCTTGCATTATGACGTCATTACTATTGTGACCTGACCTGACCTTAAACTGTTTTTGCTGTCAAAATGTGTGCAATTGATTCCTCTTCCGATATGCCGCAGCTGGTTCAGCTGGTATGCCTCAGCTGGTTGTACTGCGGTTGACGGCGTGGCCGTCATTAATCAGGGGTTTGATAGATATTTAGGTGGGTGGTGCGATACAAGGCAACGTCACTGGCGTGTTTTTTTCTCTATCTTCTTCATAAGCTCAGCGCATCTCACTGTTCTGCATGCTGACCGACCCGGGTGCCCGTAACTGTACCAGGAGGACGGATCGCCCCGGAACCGGTGACTGCCACTTCGCTCTTTGTGCGGGGTAGTCGTTTGTGGACGGCTGGCCAAAACGGGTGCGGATGAAGTAGCTCATGTACTTGGAGTAATGGATGAAGTAGTTATCCGAAAACTACATCGGTTTGCAAACTTTGAACGCATTTGGGCAGAACTTGAACGAAATGGCTTGCATATTTGATTTGATACATTTGGTCCGAAGCTTTTGGATGGATAGATTTCCTAGGTCAGGACCCGGCATAAACCGTTTGATTACCGAGCGGAGCGAGGTCTTCCGTCAACTAGAGGGAAAAATATACGTTTGAGCGTCCCTACCGTAGCCATGGTTTTCAGAATCTCATTTCTTTGCAGCTATTCGGTCGAAGTGACTGAAAACTTGCACACAAAAACGTTCATGTCGTAAAACTATCCGCCGGTATTTCCTTTCAGCAAGCACAAAGTGTGCCTAAACAACAAATAGGGCACATTAACGCCATAATATGCCGTTTTTATGTTACCGAAATTTCATTTAAATTCCTGTCAACTTCCCTCAAGAAAAGTACAAATATCGTCCTGATCCCTTTCATTCTTCCAATGCACTGATATTTTTTTCCAAATGCTTTTATAAACCTGCAATATTTCCGAACAAAGTAATTATTTATGTCTCCAAAACGGGGGGGGGGGGACAATCCCCCAGCCTGACGAAGGGGGGGGGGGGCAATCCCCCAGCCTGACGAAGGGGGGGGGGGCGGTCGGTGCCCCCCCCCCCCCTACGGCGACGCCCTTGTATCTTGGTAAAGGATTTTGCTTATGGGAACAACATGCACTGCTACAGAAGCTTTGCACAAGATAAGCTGATGCAGTCTTCCCTGAACATTTTGTGTGCAAACAGTATGTCATATTGCATGCTGCGACTCCTTCAGCTTCAGATCTGAACCCACTTAATACCAGCAAGGCGCCGTAGTTGGCGATGAACGAGCGAGCGCGAAGGAAATGTATGGCGAATTACAACTCGATCGGGCAATTAGTTTCTGAGATACAAAAAAGGTGCGCACGTGCAGAGGCACTCACCTTTGACTTGTGGGAAAGTGGGGGTTGAGAGGTCCCTAACCACACACCAAATTTGAACACAATCGGCTCAGCCGTTCCAGAGATATAGAATAGGGGTGTGCACGTGCGCACGTGCAAAGCCACCCACCCTGACTTGTGGAAAGGCGGCGGCTGAGAGGTTCCTAACCACGCACCAAATTCGAACACAATCGGGTCAGCTGTTCCTGAGATACAGAATAGGGGTGTGCACGTGCGCACGTGCAGAGGCACCCACCCCTGGACTTGTGTCGAAACTGGCGGATGAGAGGTCCCTAACCAATACCAAATTTGAACACAATCGGCTCAGCCATTCCTGAGATACAGAATAGGGGTGTGCACGTGCGCACGTGCAGAGTCACCCACCCCTGAGTTGTGTGAAAGTGGCGGCTGAGGGGTCCCTAACCACACACGAAATTTGCACATAATCTGTCCAGCTGTTGCGGAGTTATTGCGAGAAAACACTTTTCAACACCCCTCACGCGGCACGCGCCACGCGCAGTGGTAGTCACCCACATGAGTCGGCACTGGTCTCAAACAGGGTATGTTAGATGGGCTGCTCAGCAAATAAGTCCGCTTGTGAATCGGACGTGCGGTTACAGAGATATGAGCTTCTCAAAAGCGTCGCCACGTGCCGGGCCGGGCCGCTCCGCTCATAATCAGATTTTTCCCATATACCACGGAAGGACGAGCGAGCGCTTCGCGCTCGCTCGTAACCACATATCTCATGGTCTTTGAGTTAACTTCTTCCAAGTTTTTCATGTGGGAACTTCATTAACCACTTTGCTGAAATCAAGATAAGGATAATCAAGATATATGCAAGATTGATGCATCCTTCATCATATCTGTTTATCACAATGTCCAAACCCTTTCAAAGTGTGCCATTATGCGACTGGATATGAAGCAATGGCCGGTGAAGGCTACTTTGACTCCCAATACTTGTCAATGTTTCATCAGTGTCCCGTGGACGCCACCCCGACTCCTTGTGCTTCCCCTGTTTCAGCAGTGATGGGGCGCTCTCCCGACTCAAGATCTTCACGGCCGGCCACCAGCCGCTCGCGGGCCGCCACCTCGCCGGCCACCAGCCGCTCCAAGAACCAGTCACGTGACCGTCGCTCCACGTCCACCAGCCCCGCGCGCCGCTCCAGCCACCGGCCGCGAGACCGGCGGTCCCACTCTGCCAGTCCCGCGCGGCGCTCCAGCCACCGGCCGCGAGACCGGCGCTCCCACTCCGCCAGCCCACCGCGTCGCCGTCGGGACAAAGACTCTCCGCGCCTCTCCCGAGACAGGGACTCGGGAGAGCGGCACTCGCGACGCGGTGGTGGTGAAGAGCGGCACTCACGGCGCGGTGGTGGTGAAGAGCGGCACTCACGGCGCGGTGGTGGGGGCGACAGGTCGGACACACAGTCGCGAGCGGGCGCCAGGGGACGCTCGCCGGACCGCCGCCGGTCACCGTCGCCGGACAGGAGCAAGCGGGATGAAAAGAAGGCCAAGACAAGCAACACGTCGAGGAAAAGGTTAGCAGTTGCGCTTGCTTCAGTAGAGCACATCTACGCACATGTGCCTTTTCAGACGATGTGGATGGTTTCAACGTCATGTACTAGTTATGTTTTGATTGTACTTTTATATTGAAATGTTGAGTGGTACGATATCTTCCTCTTGCAAATAAATTGTATCCAAGTTAACCCAGTTTTAAGAGGTGATCATGTTAATTTCCCGCTGCTGATATCAGGACTCTTGCTGGTGACTCCTCCCCTTACAATACAATATGACTTACCTATTCACTCCACTCCACTCCACTCCACTCCACTCCACTCTACTCTACTCTACTCTACTCTACTCCACTCCACTCCACTCCACTCCACTCCACTCCACTCTACTCCACCCCACTCCACCACCCCACTCCACTCCACTCCACTCCACCACTCCACTCCACCATTCCACTCCACCATTCCACTCCACCACTCCACTCCACCATTCCACTCCACCATTCCACTCCACCATTCCACTCCACCATTCCACTCCACCATTCCACTCCACCATTCCACTCCATCATTCCACTCCACCATTCCACTCCACCATTCCACTCCACCATTCCACTCCACCATTCCACTCCACCATTACATTCCACTCCACTCCACTCCACTCCGCCACTCCACTCCACTCCACTCCACTCCACTCCACTCCACTCCACTCCACTCCACTACACTACACTACACTACACTACACTACACTCCACTACTCCACTCCACTACTCCACTCCACTCCACTCCACTCCACTACTCCACTCCACTCCACTCCACCACTCCACCACTCCTGGACTCCACCACTCCACCACTCCTGGACTCCACCACTCCACCACTCCGCCACTCCGCCACTCCGCCACTCCTCCACTCCGCCACTCCGCCACTCCACCACTCCACCACTCCACCACTCCACCACTCCAACACTCCACCACTCCACCACTCCACCTCTCCACCACTCCACCACTCCACCACTCCACTTCACTCCACTCCACTCCACCACTCCACCACTCCACCACTCCACTTCACTCCACCCCACCACTCCACTCCACTCCACTCCACTCCACTCCACTCCACTCCACTCCACTCCACTCCACTCCACTCCACTCCACTACACTCCACTACACCATTGCACTCCACTCCACTCCACTACTCCACTCCACTCCACTCCACTACTCCACTCCACTCCACCACCCACTCCACTCCACTCCACCACTCCACTCCTCCATTCCACTCCACTCCTCCACTCCACTCATCCACTCCTCTACTCCTCCACTACACTCCACCACTCCACCACTCCACCACTCCACCACTCCACCACTCCACCACTCCACCACTCCACCACTCCACCACTCCACCACTCACCACTCCACCACTCCACCACTCCACCACTCCACCACTCCACACCCACCACCCACCACTCCACCACTCCACCACTCCACCACTCCACCACTCCACCCCCACTCCACCACTCCACTCCACCACTCCACCACTCCACCACTCCACTCCACCACTCCACTCCACCACTCCACTCCACCACTCCACTCCACCACTCCACTCCACCACTCCACTCCACCACTCCACTCCACCACTCCACTCCACCACTCCACTCCACCACTCCACTCCACCACTCCACTCCACCACTCCACTCCACCACTCCACTCCACCACTCCACTCCACTCCACCACTCCACCACTCCACTCCACACTCCACATCACCACTCCACCACTCCACCACTCCACTCCACTCCACCACTCCACTCCACCACTCCACTCCACCACTCCACTCCACCACTCCACTCCACCACTCCACTCCACCACTCCACTCCACCACTCCACCACTCCACTCCACCACTCCACTCCACCACTCCACTCCACCACTCCACTCCACCACTCCACTCCACCACTCCACTCCACCACTCCACTCCACCACTCCACTCCACCACTCCACTCCACCACTCCACCACTCCACTCCACCACTCCACTCCACCACTCCACTCCACCACTCCACTCCACCACTCCACCACTCCACTCCACCACTCCACTCCACCACTCCACTCCACCACTCCACTCCACCACTCCACTCCACCACTCCACTCCACCACTCCACTCCACCACTCCACCACTCCACTCCACTCCACCACTCCACCACATCACCACTTCACCACTTCACCACTCCACCACTCCACTTCACTCCTCCACTCCTCCACTCCACTCCTCCACCCCTCCACTCCCGCCACTCCGCCACTCCTCCACTCCTCCACTCCTCCACTCCTCCACTCCTCCACTCCTCCACTCCTCCACTCCTCCACTCCTCCACTCCTCCACTCCTCCACTCCTCCACTCCTCCACTCCACTCCACTCCACTCTCCACTCCACTCTCCACTCCACTCTCCACTCCACTCTCCACTCCACTCTCCACTCCACTCTCCACTCCACTCTCCACTCCACTCTCCACTCCACTCTCCACTCTCCACTCCACTCTCCACTCCACACTCCACTCTCCACTCCACTCTCCACTCCACTCTCCACTCCACTCTCCACTCCACTCTCCACTCCACTCTCCACTCCACTCTCCACTCCACTCTCCACTCCACTCTCCACTCCACTCTCCACTCCACTCTCCACTCCACTCTCCACTCCACTCTCCACTCCACTCTCCACTCCACTCTCCACTCCACTCTCCACTCCACTCTCCACTCCACTCTCCACTCCACTCTCCACTCCACTCTCCACTCCACTCTCCACTCCACTCTCCACTCCACTCTCCACTCCACTCTCCACTCCACTCTCCACTCCACTCTCTACTCCACTCTCCACTCCACTCTCCACTCCACTCTCCACTCCACTCTCCACTCCACTCTCCACTCCACCTCCACTCTCCATTCCACTCTCCATTCCACTCTCCACTCCACTCTCCACTCCACTCTCCACTCCACTCTCCACTCCACTCTCCACTCCACTCTCCACTCCACTCTCCACTCCACTCTCCACTCCCTCTCCACTCCACTCTCCACTCCACTCTCCACTCTCCACTCTCCACTCTCCACTCTCCACTCTCCACTCTCCACTCTCCACTCTCCACTCTCCACTCTCCACTCTCCACTCTCCACTCTCCACTCTCCACTCTCCACTCTCCACTCTCCACTCTCCACTCTCCACTCTCCACTCTCCACTCTCCACTCTCCACTCTCCACTCTCCACTCTCCACTCTCCACTCTCCACTCTCCACTCTCCACTCTCCACTCTCCACTCTCCACTCTCCACTCTCCACTCTCCACTCCACTCTCCACTCTCCACTCCACACTCCACACCACTCCACCACTCCACTCCACCACGCCACCACTCCACTCCACTCCTCCACTCCGCCACTCCGCCACTCCGCCACTCCACTCCTCTCCACTCTCCACTCTCCACTCTCCACTCTCCACTCTCCACTCTCCACTCTCCACTCTCAACTCTCCACTCTCCACTCTCCACTCTCCACTCTCCACCACGCCACCACTCCACACCACACCACACCACACCACACTACACCACACCACACCACACCACACTCCACTCCACTCCACTACACTCCACTCCACTCCACACCACTCCACCACTCCACTCCACCACGCCACCACTCCACTCCACCACTCCACTCCACCACTCCACTCCACGCTCCACTCCACGCTCCACTCCACTCCTCCACTCCACTCCTCCACTCCACTTCTCCACTCCACTCCACTTCTCCACTCCACTCCACCACTCCACTCCACCACTCCACTCCACCACTCCACTCCACCACTCCACTCCACCACTCCACCACTCCACTCCACCACTCCACTCCACCACTCCACTCCACCACTCCACTCCACCACTCCACTCCACCACTCCACCACACCACTCCACCACTCCACTCCACCACTCCACTCCACCACTCCACTCCACCACTCTACTCCACCACTCCACTCCACCACTCCACTCCACCACTCCACTCCACCACTCCACTCCACCACTCCACTCCACCACTCCACCCCACCACTCCACTCCACCACTCCACTCCACCACTCCACTCCACCACTCCACTCCACCACTCCACTCCACCACTCCACTCCACCACTCCACTCCACCACTCCACTCCACCACTCCACTCCACCACTCCACCACTCCACCACTCCACCACTCCCCACTCCACTCCACCATTCACCACTCCACTCCACCACTCCACTCCACCACTCTACTCCACCACTCTACTCCACCACTCTACTCCACCACTCTACTCCACCACTCTACTCCACCACTCTACTCCACCACTCTACTCCACCACTCTACTCCACCACTCTACTCCACCACTCCACTCCACCACTCCACTCCACCACTCCACTCCACCACTCCACCACTCCACCACTCCACCATCCACCACTCCACCACTCCACCACTCCACCACTCCACCACTCCACCACTCCACCACTCCACCACTCCACCACTCCACCACTCCACCACTCCACCACTCCACCACTCCACCACTCCACTCCACCACTCCACCACTCCACTCCACCACTCCACTCCACCACTCCACTCCACCACTCCACTCCACCACTCCACTCCACCACTCCACTCCACCACTCCACTCCACCACTCCACTCCACCACTCCACTCCACCACTCCACCACTCCACTCCACCACTCCACTCCACCACTCCACTCCACCACTCCACTCAATCACTCCACTCCACCACTCCACCACTCCACCACTCCACTCCACCACTCCACTCAACTACTCCACTCAACCACTCCACTCCACCACTCCACCACTCCACCACTCCACCACTCCACTCCACTACTCCACTCCACCACTCCACTCCACCACTCCACTCCACCACTCCACTCCACCACTCCACTCTACCACTCCACTCCACCACTCCACTCCACCACTCCACTCCACCACTCCACCACTCCACCACTCCACTCCACCACTCCACTCCACCACTCCACTCCACCACTCCACTCCACCACACCACTCCACTCCACCACTCCACTCCACCACTCCACTCCACCACTCCACTCCACCACTCCACCACTCCACTCCACCACTCCACTCCACCACTCCACTCCACCACTCCACTCCACCACACCACTCCCCACTCCACCACTCCACTCCACCACTCCACTCCACCACTCCACTCCACCACTCCACTCCACCACTCCACTCCACCACTCCACTCCACCACTCCACTCCACCACTCCACTCCACCACTCCACTCCACCACTCCACTCCACCACTCCACTCCACCACTCCACTCCACCACTCCACCCACCACTCCACTCCACCACTCCACCCACCACTCCACTCCACCACTCCACCCACCACCACTCCACCACTCCCACTCCACCACTCCACCACTCCACCACTCCCACTCCACCACTCCCCACCACTCCACACCACCACTCCACCACTCCACCACTCCACCACTCCACCACTCCACCACACCACTCCACCACTCCACCACTCCACCACTCCACCACTCCACCACTCCCACCACCACTCCCCACCACCACCACCACTCCACCACTCCACCACTCCACTCCACCACTCCACTCCACCACTCCACCACCACTCCACTCCACCACTCCACCACTCCACTCCACCACTCCACTCCACCACTCCACTCCACCACTCCACTCCCCACCCACTCCACACCACCACTCCACCACCTCCACCACTCACACCCACTCCACCACTCCACCACTCCACTCCACCACTCCACCACTCCACTCCCACTCCACCACTCCACCACTCCACTCCACCACTCCCACTCCACCACTCCACTCCACCACTCCACTCCACCACTCCACCACTCCACCACCACTCCACTCCACCACTCCACTCCACCACTCCACTCCACCACTCCACTCCACCACTCCACTCCACCACTCCACCCACCACCACACCACTCCACCACTCCACTCCACCACTCCCACTCCACTCCACTCCACCCACTCCACTCCACCCACTCCACTCCACCACCACCACTCCACTCCACACTCCACTCCACACTCCACTCCACACCCACTCCACCACTCCACCATACTCCACCATACTCCACTCCATACTCCACTCCACTACTCCACACCACCACTCCACCACTCCACCCACCACTCCACCACTCCACTCCACCACACCACCACTCCACCAACCACCCCACTCCACCACTCCACCACTCCACTCCACCACTCCACCCACTCCACTCCACCACCACTCCACCACTCCACTCCACCACTCCACCACTCCACTCCACCACTCCACCCACCACTCCACCCACTCCACTCCTCCACCCACCCTCCACTCCACCTCCACTCCACTCCCCACCCACTTCCACTCCACTTCTCCACTCCACTCCACTCCTCCACTCCACTCCACTCCACTCCACTCCACTCCTCCACACCACTCCACCACTCCACCACTCCACTCCACTCCTCCACTCCTCCACTCCACTCCTCCACTCCACTCCTCCACCCCTCCACTCCGCCACTCCTCCACTCCTCCACTCCGCCACTCCTCCACTCCTCCACTCCTCCACTCCTCCACTCCTCCACTCCTCCACTCCTCCACTCCTCCACTCCTCCACTCCTCCACTCCTCCACTCCTCCACTCCACCCACTCCTCCACTCCTCCACTCCTCCACTCCTCCACCCACTCCACTCTCCACTCCACTCTCCACTCCACTCTCCACTCCACTCCACTCTCCACTCCACTCTCCACTCCACTCTCCACTCCACTCTCCACTCCACTCTCCACTCCACTCTCCACTCCACTCTCCACTCCACTCTCCACTCCACTCTCCACTCCACTCTCCACTCCACTCTCCACTCCACTCCACTCCACCACTCCACACTCCACTCCACACTCCACTCCACACTCCCACTCCACTCTCCACTCACACTCCACCCACTCTCCACTCCACTCTCCACTCCCACTCTCCACTCACCACTCTCCACTCTCCACTCTCCACTCTCCACTCCCACTCCACTCTCCACTCTCCACTCTCCACTCTCCACTCTCCACTCTCCCACTCTCCACTCTCCACTCCCACTCTCCACTCTCCACTCCCACTCACCACTCCCACACTCCACTCCACTCCCACCACTCCACCACTCCACTCTCCACTCCACTCTCCACACCACTCTCCACTCCACTCTCCACTCCACTCTCCACTCCACTCTCCACTCCACTCTCCACTCCACTCTCCACTCCACTCTCCACTCCACTCTCCACTCCACTCTCCACTCCACTCTCCACTCCACTCTCCACTCCCCACTCCACTCCACTCCACTCCACTCTCCATTCCACTCTCCATTCCACTCTCCATTCCACTCTCCATTCCACTCTCCATTCCACACTCCATTCCACTCTCCACTCCACTCTCCACTCCACTCTCCACTCCACTCTCCACTCCACTCTCCACTCCACTCTCCACTCCACTCTCCACTCCACTCTCCACTCCACTCTCCACTCTCCACTCTCCACTCCACTCCACTCTCCACTCCACTCTCCACTCCACTCTCCACTCCACTCTCCACTCCACTCTCCACTCCACTCTCCACTCCACTCACCACTCCACTCTCCACTCCACTCTACACTCCACTCTCCACTCCACTCTCCACTCCACTCCACTCTCCACTCCACTCTCCACTCTCCACTATCCACTCTCCACTATCCACTCTCCACTATCCACTCTCCACTATCCACTCTCCACTATCCACTCTCCACTATCCACTCTCCACTATCCACTCTCCACTATCCACTCTCCACTATCCACTCTCCACTCTCCACTCTCCACTATCCACTCTCCACTATCCACTCTCCACTATCCACTCTCCACTATCCACTCTCCACTATCCACTATCCACTCTCCACTCTCCACTCTCCACTCTCCACTCCACTCTCCACTCTCCACTCTCCACTCTCCACTCCACTCTCCACTCTCCACTCTCCACTCTCCACTCTCCACTCTCCACTCTCCACTCCACTCCACTCTCCACTCCACTCCACACTCCACACTCCATACTCCACACTCCACTCCACACCACTCCACCACTCCACTCCACCACGCCACCACTCCACCACTCCACTCCACTCCTCCACTCCTCCACTCCGCCACTCCGCCACTCCCTCCACTCCACTCCTCTCCACTCTCCACTCTCCACTCTCCACTCTCCACTCTCCACTCTCCACTCTCCACTCTCCACTCCACCACGCCACCACGCCACCACTCCACCACTCCACACCACACCACACCACACCACACCACACTCCACTCCACTCCACTCCACTCCACTCCACTCCACCACTCCACTCCACCACGCCACCACTCCACTCCACCACTCCACTCCACGCTCCACTCCACTCCTCCACTCCTCCACTCCACTTCTCCACTCCACTCCACTCTCCACTCCACCACTCCACTCCACCACACCACCACCACCCACCCACCCACCACCCACCCACCACTCCACCCACCCACTCCACCCACCACTCCACCCACCCCACTCCACACCACCACCCACTCCCACCACTCCACCCACCACACCCACCACCACCACTCCACCACTCCACCCACCACCACTCCCCACTCCACCCACCACTCCACCCACACCCACCCACCACTCCACCCACCACTCCACCCCACCACTCCACCACTCCCACTCCACCACCTCCACACCACCACCCACCCCACCACTCCACACCACCCCACCACACCACCACTCCACCCACCACCCACTCCACCCACCACTCCACCACCCACTCCACCACTCCACCCCACCCACTCCACTCCACCACTCCACTCCACCACCCACTCCACCCCACCCACACCACTCCACCACTCCACTCCACCACTCCACTCCACCACCCCACCCACCACTCCACTCCACCACTCCACTCCACCACCACTCCACCACACCACTCCACCACCCACTCCACCCACCACTCCCACCACCACCACTCCACCACTCCACACCACCACCCACCACCCACCACCCACTCCACACCACCACTCCACCACTCCACCACTCACCACCCACCACCACCCACCACACCCCACCACTCCACCACCCCCACCCACCACACCACCACACCCCACTCCACCACTCCACCACTCCACCACCCACCACCACACCACTCCACCACTCCACTCCACCACTCACACCACCACACACTCCACCACCACTCCACCACACCACTCCACCACTCCACCTCCACACCACCCACCCACCACTCCACCCACTCCACCACACCCACACCCCACCACCACTCCACCACTCCCACACCACCCACCACCCACCACTCCACCACCACACCCACTCCCACTCCCACCACTCCACCACTCCACTCACCACTCCACACCACCACTCCACCACTCCACTCCACACACCACTCCACCACTCCACTCCACCACCCACCACACCACTCCACCCACTCCACTCCACCACTCCACTCCACCACTCCACACCACCACTCCACTCCCCACAACACCCACTCCACTCCACACCACTCCACCACACCACTCCACCCACTCCACTCCACCACACCACACCCACACTCCACTCCACACTCCACTCCACTCCACCCACTCCACTCCACACCCACTCCACACTCCACTCCACACTCCCACTCCACTCCCCCACTCCACTCCAACTCCACTCCATACTCCACTCCATACTCCACTCCACTCCCACTCCACTCCATACTCCACTCCATACTCCACTCCATACTCCACTCCACCACTCCACCACTCCACCACTCCCACTCCACCACTCCACCACTCCACTCAACCACCCCACTCCACCACTCCACCACTCCACTCCCACTCCACTCCACTCCACCACTCCACTCCACCACTCCACTCCACCACTCCACTCCACCACTCCACCACTCCACTCCTCCACTCCACTCCACTCCACCCTCCACTCCTCCACTCCACTCTCACTCCACTCCTCCACTCCACTCCACTCCACTCCTCACTCCACTCCACTCCACTCCTCCACTCCACTCCACCACTCCTCCACTCCACTCCTCCACTCCACTCCTCCACTCCACTCCTCCACTCCACTCCTCCACTCCACTCCTCCACTCCACTCCTCCACTCCACTCCTCCACTCCACTCCTCCACTCCACTCCTCCACTCCACTCCTCCACTCCACCACTCCACTCCTCCACTCCACTCCTCCACTCCACTCCACTCCTCCACTCCACTCCTCCGCTCCACTCCACCGCTCCACTCCACCGCTCCACTCCACCACTCCACCACTCCACCACTCCACCACTCCACCACTCCACACTCCACCACTCCACCACTCACCACTCCACCACTCCACCACTCCACTCCACTCCACCACTCCACTCCACCACTCCACTCCACTCCACTCCACTCCACTCCACCACTCCACCACTCCACCACTTCACCACTCCACTCCACTCCTCCACTCCTACACTCCACTCCTCCGCTCCACTCCTCCACTCCACTCCTCCGCTCCACTCCTCCACTCCACTCCTCCACTCCTCCACTCCACTCCACTCCTCCACTCCACTCCTCCACTCCACTCCACTCCTCCACTCCACTCCTCCACTCCACTCCTCCACTCCACTCCTCCACTCCACTCCTCCACTCCACTCCTCCACTTCTCCACTCCTCCACTCCACTCCTCCCCACTCCTCCACTCCACTCCTCCACTCCACTCCACTCCACTCCTCCACTCCACTCATCCACTCCACTCCACTCCTCCACTCCACTCCTCCACTCCACTCCTCCACTCCTCCACTCCTCCACTCCTCCACTCCTCCACTCCACTCCACTCCTCCACTCCACTCCTCCACTCCACTCCTCCACTCCACTCCTCCACTCCACTCCTCCACTCCACTCCTCCACTCCTCCACTCCACTCCACTCCACTCCACTCCTCCACTCCACTCCTCCACTCCACTCCTCCGCTCCACTCCTCCACTCCACTCCTCCACTCCACCACTCCACTCCTCCACTCCTCCACTCCTCCACTCCTCCACTCCACTCATCCACTCCACTCATCCACTCCACTCCTCCACTCCTCTACTCCACTCCACTCCTCCACTCCACTCCACTCCACTCCTCCACTCCACTCCTCCACTCCACTCCTCCACTCCACTCCACTCCACTCCACTCCTCCTCCACTCCCACTCCTCTCCTCCACTCCTCTCCTCCACCTCCTCCACTCCTCCACTCCACTCCACTCCACTCCTCCACTCCACTCCTCCACTCCACTCCTCCACTCCACTCCTCCACTCCACTCCTCCACTCCACTCCACTACTCCTCCACTCCACTCCTCCACTCCACTCCTCCACTCCACTCCTCCACTCCACTCCTCCACTCCACCACTCCACTCCTCCACTCCACTCCTCCACTCCACTCCTCCACTCCACTCCTCCACTCCACTCCTCCACTCCACTCCTCCACTCCACTCCTCCACTCCACTCCTCTACTCCACTCCTCCACTCCACTCCTCCACTCCACTCCTCCACTCCACTCCTCCACTCCACTCCTCCACTCCACTCCTCCACTCCACTCCTCCACTCCACTCCTCCACTCCACTCCTCCACTCCACTCCTCCACTCCACTCCTCCACTCCACTCCTCCACTCCACTCCTCCACTCCACTCCTCCACTCCACTCCTCCACTCCTCCACTCCACTCCTCCACTCCACTCCTCCACTCCACTCCTCCACTCCACTCCTCCACTCCACTACTCCACTCCACTCATCCACTCCACTCCTCCACTCCACTCCTCCACTCCACTCCTCCACTCCACTCCTCCACTCCACTCCTCCACTCCTCCACTCCTCCACTCCTCCACTCCTCCACTCCTCCACTCCTCCACTCCACTCCTCCACTCCTCCACTCCTCCATTCCTCCACTCCACTCCTCCGCTCCACTCCTCCACTCCACTCCTCCACTCCACTCCCCCACTCCACTCCTCCGCTCCACTCCTCCGCTCCACTCCTCCACTCCACTCCTCCACTCCACTCCACTCCACTCCTCCGCTCCACTCCTCCACTCCACTCCTCCACTCCACTCCTCCACTCCACTCCTCCACTCCTCCACTCATCCACTCCACTCCTCCACTCCACTCCTCCACTCCACTCCTCCACTCCACTCCTCCACTCCACTCCTCCACTCCACTCCTCCACTCCACTCCTCCACTCCACTCCTCCACTCCACTCCTCCACTCCACTCCTCCACTCCACTCCTCCACTCCTCCACTCCACTCCTCCACTCCACTCCTCCACTCCACTCCTCCACTCCTCCACTCCACTCCACTCCTCCACTCCTCCACTCCACTCCTCCACTCCACTCCTCCACTCCACTCCTCCACTCCACTCCTCCACTCCACTCCTCCACTCCACTCCTCCACTCCACTCCTCCACTCCACTCCTCCACTCCACTCCTCCACTCCACTCCTCCACTCCACTCCTCCGCTCCGCTCCTCCGCTCCGCTCCTCCGCTCCGCTCCTCCGCTCCACTCCTCCACTCAACTCCTCCACTCCACTCCTCCACTCCTCCACTCCTCCACTCCTCCACTCCTCCACTCCTCCACTCCTCCACTCCTCCACTCCTCCACTCCTCCACTCCTCCACTCCTCCACTCCTCCACTCCTCCACTCCTCCACTCCTCCACTCCTCCACTCCTCCACTCCTCCACTCCACTCCTCCACTCCACCACCCCACCACTCCACTCCACTCCACTCCACCACTCCACTCCACTCCACCACTACACCACTCCACTCAACTCCACCCCTTACCTTCACAGGTCATCTTCCGCCAGCGGCACCGGCAGCAGCAGTGACAGCGGCAGTGACAGCGGCAGCTCCAGCTCCAGTTCAGAGCCGCGCCGCTCCGCCAGCCCAGGCGCTCTCCTCTCCATGCTGGAGGAGGAGCGGGCGCGTAAGAAGGTGGAGCGTGGCGCGCAGAAGGAGGCGCGTAAGAAGGCGGAAACTCCGACACAGAAGCGACACCGGCGCCTGCAGAAGCGGGCTGAAAAGGAAGTGCGAAGGAAGGAGCGCATGGGCTGGGACCAGGAGTACCTGCATTACACCAACGATGACAACCCGTTTGGAGACAGTAACCTGCTGGAGGCGTTCCGCTGGACCAAGAAGCTCGAGAAGGAGGGACTGGCCGATGTGGACAATGAACAGTTGGAGAAGATGAACAGGAAAAAGATGGAGGAGAATAAACGGGAGTTGGAGAAGGTAATGACTGGTGGTATGACATTGCTTTAGATATAATATCAGCATTCTGGAATCAATTTATAGATTGTTATTATTTTTTGCTCCCCATTTGCAAGCGAGCCGTCTCGGTCTGCCGATTTCCTTACTACATCGTGCAATGTTTTTGTGCGCTATGATTAGCCTGCGATGGTGTCACCATCGCTTCGCGGTTCACGTTTGTCGTTTGCGTGCGCGCGCGCGTATGCATGCCCGCGTCCGCCAGTGGAAGGTGCGGCGCCTTGGGTACGTGCAGTATATCATCTAGCCCGTGTCTGTGTCCGCCAGTTGAAGGTGCTGCGCCTTGGGTACGTGCAGTATATCATCTAGCCCGTGTCTGTGTCCGCCAGTGGAAGGTGCTGCGCCTTGGGTACGTGCAGTATAACATCTAGCTCGTGTCTGTGTCCTCCAGGTGAAGGTGCTGCGCCTTGGGTACGTGCAGTATAACATCTAGCTCGTGTCCTCCAGGTGAAGGTGCTGCGCCTTGGGTACGTGCAGTATAACATCTAGCCCGTGTCTGTGTCCTCCAGGTGAAGGTGCTGCGCCTTGGGTACGTGCAGTATATCATCTAGCTCGTGTCCTCCAGGTGAAGGTGCTGCGCCTTGGGTACGTGCAGTATAACATCTAGCCCGTGTCCTCCAGGTGAAGGTGCTGCGCCTTGGGTATGTGCAGTATATCATCTAGCCCGTGTCTGTGTCCGCCAGTTGAAGGTGCTGCGCCTTGGGTACGTGCAGTATAACATCTAGCTCGTGTCTGTGTCCTCCAGGTGAAGGTGCTGCGCCTTGGGTACGTGCAGTATAACATCTAGCCCGTGTCCTCCAGGTGAAGGTGCTGCGCCTTGGGTACGTGCAGTATAACATCTAGCCCGTGTCTGTGTCCTCCAGGTGAAGGTGCTGCGCCTTGGGTACGTGCAGTATAACATCTAGCTCGTGTCCTCCAGGTGAAGGTGCTGCGCCTTGGGTACGTGCAGTATATCATCTAGCCCGTGTCTGTGTCCGCCAGTGGAAGGTGCTGCGCCTTGGGTACGTGCAGTATAACATCTAGCCCGTGTCCTCCAGGTGAAGGTGCTGCGCCTTGAGTACGTGCAGTATAACATCTAGCCCGTGTCCTCCAGGTGAAGGTGCTGCGCCTTGGGTACGTGCAGTATAACATCTAGCCCGTGTCCCCCAGGTGAAGGTGCTGCGCCTTGGGTACGTGCAGTATAACATCTAGCTCGTGTCTGTGTCCTCCAGGTGAAGGTGCTGCGCCTTGGGTACGTGCAGTATAACATCTAGCTCGTGTCTGTGTCCTCCAGGTGAAGGTGCTGCGCCTTGGGTACGTGCAGTATAACATCTAGCCCGTGACTGTGTCCTCCAGGTGAAGGCACGCCGTGTAGAGCGCGAGCGGGAGCGGGCTGAGCGCGATCAGGAGATGGCCCTGATGCAGAGTAAGCAGGAGGCCGATCAGTTCCGCGAGTGGGAGAAGCAGGAGGACCAGTTCCACCTGCGCCAGTGCAGTCTGAGGTCGAAGATCCGCATCCAGGAGGGACGAGGTAAGTTCCGCCTCGTCTCGGTAGCCCGCTGGCCGCTGGGGGCGAAGGCACCGTGCAGTGGGTGGAAGAGCTGAAGGTTTTCCGTATATTTGACGGGGGAATGTTAACGAAGAAGGTTGATTAAAGCGATCTTATGAATTGTAAAGCCATATCAAATTATTCGAATACAATTGCTGAATATTTATGATGGAGACGACCAGGTGGATTCAGCCAGACCGTGGCCATCTCCCCAGTGCTCGTCTCAGCTGACCTGTGTCTGCCTGTGTCTGCCTTACAGCGAAGCCGATCGACCTGCTGGCCAAGTACATCAGCTCGGCGGAGGAGCTGGACGCGGTGGAAGTGCACGAGCCCTACACCTACCTGGTGGGTCTGTCCATCGCCGACCTGGAGGACCTCCAGGAGGATATTCGGGTGTACGGGGAGTTGGAGAAAGGAGAGAACAAGGACTTCTGGAACGATGTCACGGTCATAGTGGAGGATGAGCTGCAGAAGCTGAAGAAACTCGACCGGCAGGCCCGCGAGGAAGCCGGTAAGTGGACACGAGGTTCATACAGAACACGCTGGTTGTGCGAATTGTCACTAGAGAGTTGCCTTGGAACAGTTCCCGGTCGTCGGCTGGGGCTCCAGTACCTTGCGTTAGGAGGAATAGCACATAATAGGAGGAATACGAACTGATGGGCGGGCTCAGGGACCGCTGCACACGCCTCGTGACGTTTGAGGGTGCGTTCGTCACGCAGCGTGTCTTCTCGTGTTTCAACCGTGGGCCGGCGTGACGGCATCCACGACTCGGTGGTTCGTGACGTCACGCGGCGTGTCTTCTCGTGTTTCAGCCGTGGGCCGGCGTGACGGCATCCACGACTCGGTGGTTCGTGACGTCACGCGGCGTGTCTTCTCGTGTTTCAGCCGTGGGCCGGCGTGACGGCATCCACGAGTCGGTGGTTCGTGACGTCACGCGGCGTGTCTTCTCGTGTTTCAGCCGTGGGCCGGCGTGACGGCATCCACGACTCGGTGGTTCGTGACGTCACGCGGCGTGTCTTCTCGTGTTTCAGCCGTAGGCCGGCGTGATGGCATCCACGACTCGGTGGTTCGTGACGTCACGTGGCGTGTCTTCTCGTGTTTCAGCCGTGGGCCGGCGTGACGGCATCCACGACTCTGTGGTTCGTGACGTCACGCGGCGTGTCTTCTCGTGTTTCAGCCGTGGGCCGGCGTGACGGCATCCACGACTCTGTGGTTCGTGACGTCACGCGGCGTGTCTTCTCGTGTTTCAGCCGTGGGCCGGCGTGACGGCATCCACGACTCGGTGGTTCGTGACGTCACGCGGCGTGTCTTCTCGTGTTTCAGCCGTGGGCCGGCGGGACGGCATCCACGACTCGGTGGTTCGTGACGTCACGCGGCGTGTCTTCTCGTGTTTCAGCCGTGGGCCGGCGTGACGGCATCCACGACTCGGTGGTTCGTGACGTCACGGACGTGTTTCGAGGGAAGACCGCTGAACAGCTGGCGACGCTGCAGACGCAGATCGAGACCAAGCTGAAGGACACGGAAGGGGGCGTGGACGTCGGATATTGGGAGTCTCTGCTCACACAGCTCAAAGGTGAGGCCCGCTGAAGACGTCGTCAGAGCTCCGTAGGGGGTCCAGTGGAGACGTTGGTGAGGCCCGCTGAAGACGTCGTCAGAGCTCCGTAGGGGGTCCAGTGGAGACGTTGGTGAGGCCCGCTGAAGACGTCGTCAGCAGAGCTCCGGAGGGGGTCCAGTGGAGACGTTGGTGAGGCCCGCTGAAGACGTCGTCAGCAGAGCTCCGGAGGGGGTCCGGTGGAGACGTTGGTGAGGCCCGCTGAAGACGTCGTCAGAGCTCCGTAGGGGGTCCAGTGGAGACGTTGGTGAGGCCCGCTGAAGACGTCGTCAGCAGAGCTCCGGAGGGGGTCCAGTGGAGACGTTGGTGAGGCCCGCTGAAGACGTCGTCAGCAGAGCTCCGGAGGGGGTCCAGTGGAGACGTTGGTGAGGCCCGCTGAAGACGTCGTCAGCAGAGCTCCGGAGGGGGTCCAGTGGAGACGTTGGTGAGGCCCGCTGAAGACGTCGTCAGCAGAGCTCCGGAGGGGGTCCAGTGGAGACGGTGGTGCATTAGCTTGTCGCTTTCCTGCGGCTGGGTGGTACAGCGATTACGTATGTTGTGGTCTCTACATTGAATCGTCTTCAGTGTCTTGTACCCGAAACAATTTACTCAGGCTATGCAGTGTGCATGAGTAATATGGATGCTTAGTTGTACTCAGGTTTATCTCCATTGCAGTACATACATCGCTATTTTGCAGTATGTGCGTATGTCCTAGCTAGTTAAATAAGCGAGTGTTTCACACCAGCTGCTCCTGCTGAATCCTGCTGCTCTGTGACCTTCCGCGGCTGTGACCTGTCCTGCATCCTGACCTGTGAGTCTGTGACCTGACCGTGATCTGCTCTGACCCTTCCCTGACCTGTGACGCGTCCCGCCACAGCTCACCTGGCGCGGGCCCGGCTGCGGGACCGCCACCAGGCACACCTGCGCGAGAAGCTGCGTCTGCTGAAGGAGACCCAGGGCGTCGGACAGCTGACCGAGGGAGGCCAGACGGGCGATGCCGCCGACCAGGAGGTCAGCGACGTGTTCGCCAGGTGAGGACACCGCGAGAGACGTCACATAGGACCCGGTGGGTGGCGCGTCAGTCGTCCTGCAGGTCCCGAGTGTGGTGAGACACTTGTCAGTCGTCCTGCAGGTCCCGAGTGGGGTGAGACACTTGTCAGTCGTCCTGCAAGTCCCGAGTGGAGTGAGACACTTGTCAGTCGTCCTGCAGGTCCCGAGTGGGGTGAGACACTTGTCAGTCGTCCTGCAGGTCCCCAGTGGGGTGAGACACTTGTCAGTCGTCCTGCAGGTCCCGAGCGTGGTGAGACACTTGTCAGTCGTCCTGCAGGTCCCGAGTGTGGTGAGACACTTGTCAGTCGTCCTGCAGGTCCCGAGTGGGGTGAGGCACTTGTCAGTCGTCCTGCAGGTCCCGAGTGGGGTGAGACACTTGGCCTGGGTGTCATCTCGGTCTGAGGTCCTGTGTATCCTTGGTCTCCTGTTTGACACGAGAATGAAATATGACGTCGTTCGGCCTTCGAATTGCCTCTTCAATTTGCTTTAAACAAATGTTGACTTCGGTGTGACCTCGGTGTGACCTCAGTATGACCATTGACCTGACCATGACCTCTGTGTGACCTCTGCAGGCCGCCGCCGGTGTCTGGCGGTATATAGGAGGCCGAGGATGACCTGGTGACCTCAGTGTGATCTCGGTGTGACCTCAGTGGGGCCTCGATGTGACCTCAGTATGACCAGACCATGACCTATGTGTGACCTCTGCAGGCCGGCGCCGGTGTCTGGCGGTATATAGGAAGCCGATGATGACCTGGTGACCTCAGTGGGGCCTCGGTGTGACCTCTGTATGACCAGACCATGACCTCTGTGTGACCTCTGCAGGCCGGCGCCGGTGTCTGGCGGTATAGAGGAGGCCGAGGATGACCTGGTGACCTCGTGTCTGAGGGAGTACGTCAGCGGTCGGTACAGCCCCACTCTGGTGGTGCCCGATCAGCTGGAGCCCGGTACGCTGGTGGCCGACCCAAGCGAGGACGAGCAGCGACTCCAGTACGCCCGCAGTCTGGTGCAGACCCAGGGCAAGGAGGTCGAGGTAGGTGGCGACCGGTCGACTCGGCAGTCAGATCGGGAAGGGGCACAGGAGTCCCGCGCAGGGTGCGCAGGGGTCCACTCTCTGGCTAGCAGTTGGGTAGGGTGCGGCGACTGATCCACTGTTCGGCAAATGTAATGCATTGCATGGGCGTGGGCCTCAAGTGTGATGGTGATTGAGGTTTACTGGCGCACCGACTACTAAGTCATACGGCGCCCATTGGGCCTTAAGGGACTGCTTAACTTAATATACAGTATGGCTATGGAGGGAAAAATGTTATGTTGTCCATTCGAACTTGTTATATCTCTTCTGATATTGTTCGCGTCGTCTGTGTCTGTGATTGTTGTGCGACTTTGGCCGCTGTCCGTGCAGTGTTAGTAATTAGCCCTGTATCCTGCTGATCATGTGTTGACTGGCCGTCCAGTTGATCAGTTGTGTGTCTGTCTGTGTGCTATCTGCGCTCCCGGCCTGCGCGGTGACTAACCTGTATGACGACCCGGTGCAGTCGGCGGCCACGGCCGAGGAGAAGGCTCTACAGCAAGAGGCCAAGAAGGGCATGGACTCTGACGAGGCACGCTTCTCAGTGGAAACGGACCTCGGCCAGCAGACGCACCTCTGGTCCGACAAATACCGGCCCAGGAAACCCAGATACTTCAACAGGTTAGTCGAAGCAACACGCGCACGCACGCACACACGGGCTCACACGTGCATACGTCACACGGGCTCACACGTCACACGTGCTCACACGGGCTCACACGTGCATACATTACATACGCAGTACGCACGTACCCACGCAAGCTCACGCAGGCGCGCGCGCACACCTACGCTCATACGGTCCACGCACGTGTTCTGGTGTTCGTTGCATGTCCGGTCAGGCGCGGCTACGCACTGGTGGTGCCTCTTGCCAGCTTAACATGTGTATGATGTCTGTCAGCTCAGTTCAGTTTGTGTTCTCATGCCCGTACATGCTGATGGCTGGGTGTGGTGAGGTCTGATTTTCTGCCGCTCCACAGAGTACACACTGGTTTCGAGTGGAACAAATACAACCAGACTCACTACGACATGGATAACCCGCCTCCGAAGATCGTGCAGGGGTACAAGTTCAACATCTTCTATCCAGATCTGATCAACAGGACCCAAACGCCAGAGTATACCATGGTAAGCGGACTGTCCGGGATGGTCCTCTGTCCCGTCTGATCAACAGGACCCAAACACCAGAGTATACCATGGTAAGCGGACTGTCCGGGATGGTCCTCTGTCCTGTCTGATCAACAGGACCCAAACGCCAGAGTATACCATGGTAAGCGGACTGTCCGGGATGGTCCTCTGTCCTGTCTGATCAACAGGACCCAAACGCCAGAGTATACCATGGTAAGCGGACTGTCCGGGATGGTCCTCTGTCCTGTCTGATCAACAGGACCCAAACGCCAGAGTATACCATGGTAAGCGGACTGTCCGGGATGGTCCTCTGTCCTGTCTGATCAACAGGACCCAAACGCCAGAGTATACCATGGTAAGCGGACTGTCCGGGATGGTCCTCTGTCCTGTCTGATCAACAGGACCCAAACGCCAGAGTATACCATGGTAAGCGGACTGTCCGGGATGGTCCTCTGTCCTGTCTGATCAACAGGACCCAAACGCCAGAGTATACCATGGTAAGCGGACTGTCCGGGATGGTCCTCTGTCCTGTCTGATCAACAGGACCCAAACGCCAGAGTATACCATGGTAAGCGGACTGTCCGGGATGGTCCTCTATCCTGTCTGATCAACAGGACCCAAACGCCAGAGTATACCATGGTAAGCGGACTGTCCGGGATGGTCCTCTGTCCTGTCTGATCAACAGGACCCAAACGCCAGAGTATACCATGGTAAGCGGACTGTCCGGGATGGTCCTCTGTCCTGTCTGATCAACAGGACCCAAACGCCAGAGTATACCATGGTAAGCGGACTGTCCGGGATGGTCCTCTGTCCTGTCTGATCAACAGGACCCAAACGCCAGAGTATACCATGGTAAGCGGACTGTCCGGGATGGTCCTCTGTCCTGTCTGATCAACAGGACCCAAACGCCAGAGTATACCATGGTAAGCGGACTGTCCGGGATGGTCCTCTGTCCTGTCTGATCAACAGGACCCAAACGCCAGAGTATACCATGGTAAGCGGACTGTCCGGGATGGTCCTCTGTCCTGTCTGATCAACAGGACCCAAACGCCAGAGTATACCATGGTAAGCGGACTGTCCGGGATGGTCCTCTGTCCTGTCTGATCAACAGGACCCAAACGCCAGAGTATACCATGGTAAGCGGACTGTCCGGGATGGCCGTCCTGACTCATAGACTGACCTCATGCCTCGCCAGGGGCATCATGCATCGTGTTGAATCTTGTTACGCCCTTCTGTTACTGAATAAACATTGTTGTCATTACGATTTCTCGAACGTCGGGTCACGCTGCTCTGACTCTGACTGCGGCGTGTATTGTCCAGTCAGACAGTGTTATCCTGTCCAGTCCGACAGTGTTATCCTGTCCAGTCAGACAGTGTTATCCTGTCCAGTCAGACAGTGTTATCCTGTCCAGTCAGACAGTGTTATCCTGTCCAGTCCGACAGTGTTATCCTGTCCAGTCCGACAGTGTTATCCTGTCCAGTCCGACAGTGTTATCCTGTCCAGTCAGACAGTGTTATCCTGTCCAGTCAGACAGTGTTATCCTGTCCAGTCAGACAGTGTTATCCTGTCCAGTCAGACAGTGTTATCCTGTCCAGTCAGACAGTGTTATCCTGTCCAGTCAGACAGTGTTATCCTGTCCAGTCAGACAGTGTTATCCTGTCCAGTCAGACAGTGTTATCCTGTCCAGTCAGACAGTGTTATCCTGTCCAGTCAGACAGTGTTATCCTGTCCAGTCAGACAGTGTTATCCTGTCCAGTCAGACAGTGTTATCCTGTCCAGTCAGACAGTGTTATCCTGTCCAGTCAGACAGTGTTATCCTGTCCAGTCAGACAGTGTTATCCTGTCCAGTCAGACAGTGTTATCCTGTCCAGTCAGACAGTGTTATCCTGTCCAGTCAGACAGTGTTATCCTGTCCAGTCAGACAGTGTTATCCTGTCCAGTCAGACAGTGTTATCCTGTCCAGTCAGACATTGTTATCCTGTCCAGTCAGACAGTGTTGTCCTGTCCAGTCAGTGTTATCCTGTCAGAGACAGTGTTATTCTGTCCAGTCAGACAGTGTTATCCTGTCCAGTCAGACTGTGTTGTCCTGTCCAGTCAGACAGTGTTATCCTGTCCAGTCAGACAGTGTTATCCTGTCCAGTCATGCAGTGTTGTCCTGTTCAGTCAGACAGTGTTATCCTGTCCAGTCAGACAGTGTTATCCTGTCCAGTCAGACAGTGTTATCCTGTCCAGTCAGACAGTGTTATCCTGTCCAGTCAGACATTGTTATCCTGTCCAGTCAGACTGTGTTGTCTTGTCCAGTCAGACAGTGTTGTCCTGTCCAGTCAGTGTTATCCTGTCCAGTCAGACAGTGTTATCCTGTCCAGTCAGACAGTGTTGTCCTGTCCAGTCAGACAGTGTTATCCTGTCCAGTCAGACAGTGTTATCCTGTCCAGTCAGACAGTGTTATCCTGTCCAGTCAGACAGTGTTATCCTGTCCAGTCAGACAGTGTTATCCTGTCCAGTCAGACATTGTTATCCTGTCCAGTCAGACTGTGTTGTCTTGTCCAGTCAGACAGTGTTATCCTGTCCAGTCAGACAGTGTTATCCTGTCCAGTCAGACAGTGTTATCCTGTCCAGTCAGACAGTGTTATCCTGTCCAGTCCGACAGTGTTATCCTGTCCAGTCCGACAGTGTTATCCTGTCCAGTCAGACAGTGTTATCCTGTCCAGTCCGACAGTGTTATCCTGTTCAGTCAGACAGTGCTATCCTGTCAGAGACAGTGTTATCCTGTCCAGTCAGACAGTGTTGTCCTGTCCAGTCAGTGTTATCCTGTCCAGTCAGACTGTGTTGTCCTGTCCAGTCAGACAGTGTTATCCTGTCCAGTCAGACATTGTTATCCTGTCCAGTCAGACAGTGTTATCCTGTCCAGTCAGACATTGTTATCCTGTCCAGTCAGACAGTGTTATCCTGTCCAGTCAGACAGTGTTATCCTGTCCAGTCAGACAGTGTTGACCTGTCCAGTAAGACAGTGTTATCCTGTCTAGTCAGACAGTGTTATCCTGTTCAGTCAGACAGTGTTATCCTGTCTAGTCAGTGTTATCCTGTCCAGTCAGACAGTGTTATCCTGTCCAGTCAGACAGTGTTATCCTGTCCAGTCAGACAGTGTTATCCTGTCCAGTCCGACAGTGTTATCCTGTCCAGTCCGACAGTGTTATCCTGTCCAGTCAGACAGTGTTATCCTGTCCAGTCCGACAGTGTTATCCTGTCCAGTCAGACAGTGCTATCCTGTCCAATCAGACAGTGTTATCCTGTCCAGTCAGACAGTGTTATCCTGTCCAGTCAGACAGTGTTATCCTGTCCAGTCAGACAGTGTTATCCTGTCCAGTCAGACAGTGTTATCCTGTCCAGTCAGACATTGTTATCCTGTCCAGTCAGACATTGTTATCCTGTCCAGTCAGACAGTGTTATCCTGTCCAGTCAGACAGTGTTATCCTGTCCAGTCAGACAGTGTTGACCTGTCCAGTAAGACAGTGTTATCCTGTCTAGTCAGACAGTGGTATCCTGTTCAGTCAGACAGTGTTATCCTGTCTAGTCAGTGTTATCCTGTCAGAGACAGTGTTATTCTGTCCACTCAGACAGTGTTATCCTGTCCAGTCAGACTGTGTTATCCTGTCCAGTCAGACAGTGTTGACCTGTCCAGTCAGACAGTGTTATCCTGTCCAATCAGACTGTGTTGTCCTGTCCAGTCAGACTGTGTTGTCCTGTCCAGTCAGACAGTGTTATCCTGTCCAGTCAGACAGTGTTATCCTGTCCAGTCAGCCAGTGTTATCCTGTCCAGTCAGACAGTGTTATCCTGTCCAGTCAGACAGTGTTATCCTGTCCAGTCAGACAGTGTTATCCTGTCCAGTCAGACAGTGCTATCCTGTCCAATCAGACAGTGTTATCCTGTCCAGTCAGACAGTGTTATCCTGTCCAGTCAGACAGTGCTATCCTGTCCAATCAGACAGTGTTATCCTGTCCAGTCAGACAGTGTTATCCTGTCCAGTCAGACAGTGTTATCCTGTCCAGTCAGACAGTGTTATCCCGTCCAGTCAGACAGTGTTATCCTGTCCAGTCAGACAGTGTTATCCTGTCCAGTCAGACATTGTTATCCTGTCCAGTCAGACTTTGTTATCCTGTCCAGTCAGACAGTGTTATCCTGTCCAGTCAGACATTGTTATCCTGTCCAGTCAGACAGTGTTATCCTGTCCAGTCAGACAGTGTTATCCTGTCCAGTCAGACAGTGTTGACCTGTCCAGTAAGCCAGTGTTATCCTGTCCAGTCAGACAGTGTTATCCTGTCCAGTCCGACAGTGTTATCCTGTCCAGTCCGACAGTGTTATCCTGTCCAGTCAGACAGTGTTATCCTGTCCAGTCAGCCAGTGTTATCCTGTCCAGTCAGACAGTGTTATCCTGTCCAGTCCGACAGTGTTATCCTGTCCAGTCAGACAGTGTTATCCTGTCCAATCAGACAGTGTTATCCTGTCCAGTCAGACAGTGTTATCATGTCCAGTCAGACAGTGTTATCCTGTCCAGTCAGACAGTGTTATCCTGTCCAGTCAGACAGTGTCATCCTGTCCAGTCAGACAGTGTTATCCTGTCCAGTCAGACAGTGTTGACCTGTCCAGTAAGACAGTGTTATTCTGTCTAGTCAGACAGTGTTATCCTGTTCAGTCAGACAGTGTTATCCTGTCTAGTCAGTGTTATCCTGTCAGAGACAGTGTTATTCTGTCCAGTCAGACAGTGTTATCCTGTCCAGTCAGACTGTGTTGTCCTGTCCAGTCAGACAGTGTTATCCTGTCCAGTCAGACAGTGTTATCCTGTCCAGTCAGACAGTGTTATCCTGTCCAGTCAGACATTGTTATCCTGTCCAGTCAGACAGTGTTGACCTGTCCAGTCAGACAGTGTTATCCTGTCCAGTCAGACAGTGTTATCCTGTCCAGTCAGACAGTGTTATCCTGTCCAGTCAGACAGTGTTATCCTGTCCAGTCAGACATTGTTATCCTGTCCAGTCAGACAGTGTTGACCTGTCCAGTCAGACAGTGTTATCCTGTCCAGTCAGACTGCGTTGTCCTGTCCAGTCAGACTGTGTTGTCCTGTCCAGTCAGACAGTGTTATCCTGTCCAGTCAGACAGTGTTATCCTGTCCAGTCAGCCAGTGTTATCCTGTCCAGTCAGACAGTGTTATCCTGTCCAGTCAGACAGTGTTATCCTGTCCAGTCAGACAGTGTTATCCTGTCCAGTCAGACAGTGCTATCCTGTCCAATCAGACAGTGTTATCATGTCCAGTCAGACAGTGTTATCCTGTCCAGTCAGACAGTGCTATCCTGTCCAGTCAGACAGTGTTATCCTGTCCAGTCAGACAGTGTTATTCTGTCCAGTCAGACAGTGTTATCCTGTCCAGTCAGACAGTGTTATCCTGTCCAGTCAGACATTGTTATCCTGTCCAGTCAGACATTGTTATCCTGTCCAGTCAGACAGTGTTATCCTGTCCAGTCAGACATTGTTATCCTGTCCAGTCAGACAGTGTTATCCTGTCCAGTCAGACAGTGTTATCCTGTCCAGTCAGACAGTGTTGACCTGTCCAGTAAGACAGTGTTATCCTGTCTAGTCAGACAGTGTTATCCTGTTCAGTCAGACAGTGTTATCCTGTCCGGTCAGTGTTATCCTGTCAGAGACAGTGTTATTCTGTCCAGTCAGACAGTGTTATCCTGTCCAGTCAGACAGTGTTGTCCTGTCCAGTCAGTGTTATCCTGTCAGAGACAGTGTTATTCTGTCCAGTCAGACAGTGTTATCCTGTCCAGTCATACAGTGTTATCCTGTCCAGTCAGACAGTGTTGTCCTGTCCAGTCAGACTGTGTTGACCTGTCCAGTCAGACAGTGTTATCCTGTCCAGTCAGACAGTGTTATCCTGTCCAGTCAGTGTTATCCTGTCCAGTCAGACAGTGTTATCCTGTCCAGTCAGACTGTGTTGTCCTGTCCAGTCAGACAGTGTTATCCTGTCCAGTCAGCCAGTGTTATCCTGTCCAGTCAGACATTGTTATCCTGTCCAGTCAGACAGTGTTATCCTGTCCAGTCAGACAGTGTTATCATGTCCAGTCAGACAGTGTTGACCTGTCCAGTCAGACAGTGTTATCCTGTCCAGTCAGACAGTGTTATCCTGTCCGGTCAGTGTTATCCTGTCAGAGACAGTGTTATTCTGTCTAGTCAGACAGTGTTATCCTGTCCAGTCAGACTGTGTTGTCCTGTCCAGTCAGACAGTGTTATCCTGTCCAGTCATACAGTGTTATCCTGTCCAGTCAGACAGTGTTGTCCTGTCCAGTCAGACTGTGTTGTCCTGTCCAGTCAGACAGTGTTATCCTGTCCAGTCAGACAGTGTTATCCTGTCCAGTCAGACAGTGTTGACCTGACCAGTAAGACAGTGTTATCCTGTCTAGTCAGACAGTGTTATCCTGTTCAGTCAGACAGTGTTATCCTGTCCGGTCAGTGTTATCCTGTCAGAGACAGTGTTGTTCTGTCCAGTCAGACAGTGTTATCCTGTCCAATCAGACTGTGTTGTCCTGTCCAGTCAGACAGTGTTATCCTGTCCAGTCAGACAGTGTTATCCTGTCCAGTCAGACAGTGTTGTCCTGTCCAGTCAGACAGTGTTATCCTGTCCAGTCAGACTGTGTTGTCCTGTCCAGTCAGACAGTGTTATCATGTCTAGTCAGACATTGTTATCCTGTCCAGTCAGACATTGTTATCCTGTCCAGTCAGACAGTGTTATCCTGTCCAATCAGACATTGCTATCCTGTCCAGTCAGACAGTGTTATCCTGTCCAGTCAGACGGTGTTATCCTGTCCAGTCAGACACTGTTGACCTGTCCAGTCAGACAGTGTTATCCTGTCCGGTCAGTGTTATCCTGTCAGAGACAGTGTTATTCTGTCTAGTCAGACAGTGTTATCCTGTCCAGTCAGACTGTGTTGTCCTGTCCAGTCAGACAGTGTTATCCTGTCCAGTCAGACAGTGTTATCCTGTCCAGTCAGACAGTGTTATCCTGTCCAGTCAGACATTGTTATCCTGTCCAGTCAGACAGTGTTATCCTGTCCAGTCAGACAGTGTTATCCTGTCCAGTCAGACAGTGTTATCCTGTCCAGTCAGACTGTGTTGTCTTGTCCAGTCAGACAGTGTTATCCTGTCCAGTCAGACAGTGTTATCCTGTCCAGTCAGACATTGTTATCCTGCTGTCCAGTCAGACATTGTTATCCTGTCCAGTCAGACAGTGTTATCCTGTCCAGTCAGACTGTGTTGTCCTGTCCAGTCAGTGTTATCCGGTCCAGTCAGACAGTGTTATCCTGTCCAGTCAGACAGTGTTGTCCTGTCCAGTCAGACAGTGTTATCCTGTCCAGTCAGACAGTGTTGTCCTGTCTAGTCAGACAGTGTTATCATGTCCAGTGACAGTGTTGTCCTGTCCAGTCAGATAGTGTTATCCTGTCCAGTCAGACAGTGTTATCCTGTCCAGTCAGACAGTGTTATCCTGTCCAGTCATACAGTGTTGTCCTGTCCAGTCAGTGTTGTCCTGTCCAGTCAGACAGTGTTGTCCTGTCCAGTCAGACAGTGTTATCCTGTCCAGTCAGACAGTGTTATCCTGTCCAGTCAGACAGTGTTGTCCTGTCCAGTCAGAGAGTGTTATCCTGTCCAGTCAGACAGTGTTGTCCTGTCCGGTCAGTGTTATCCTGTCCAGTCAGACAATGTTGTCCTGTCCAGTCAGACAGTGTTATCCTGTTCAGTCAGACAGTGTTGTCCTGTCCAGTCAGACAGTGTTATCCTGTCCAGTCAGACAGTGTTATCCTGCCCAGTCAGACAGTGTTATCCTGTCCAGTCAGACAGTGTTGTCCTGTCCAATCAGGCAGTGTTGTCCTGTCCAGTCAGACAGTGTTATCCTGTCCAGTCAGACATTGTTATCCTGTCCAGTCAGACAGTGTTGTCCTGTCCAGTCAGTGTTATCCTGTCCAGTCAGACAGTGTTGTCCTGTCCAGTCAGACAGTGTTATCCTGTACAGTCAGACTGTGTTATCCTGTCCAGTCAGACAGTGTTATCCTGTCCAGTCAGACAGTGTTATCCTGTCCAGTCAGACAGTGTTATCCTGTCCAGTCAGACAGTGTTATCCTGTCCAGTCAGACAGTGTTATCCTGTCCAGTCAGACTGTGTTGTCTTGTCCAGTCAGACAGTGTTATCCTGTCCAGTCAGACAGTGTTATCCTGTCCAGTCAGACAGTGTTATCCTGTCCAGTCAGACAGTGTTATCCTGTCCAGTCCGACAGTGTTATCCTGTCCAGTCCGACAGTGTTATCCTGTCCAGTCAGACAGTGTTATCCTGTCCAGTCCGACAGTGTTATCCTGTTCAGTCAGACAGTGCTATCCTGTCAGAGACAGTGTTATCCTGTCCAGTCAGACAGTGTTGTCCTGTCCAGTCAGTGTTATCCTGTCCAGTCAGACTGTGTTGTCCTGTCCAGTCAGACAGTGTTATCCTGTCCAGTCAGACATTGTTATCCTGTCCAGTCAGACAGTGTTATCCTGTCCAGTCAGACATTGTTATCCTGTCCAGTCAGACAGTGTTATCCTGTCCAGTCAGACAGTGTTATCCTGTCCAGTCAGACAGTGTTGACCTGTCCAGTAAGACAGTGTTATCCTGTCTAGTCAGACAGTGTTATCCTGTTCAGTCAGACAGTGTTATCCTGTCTAGTCAGTGTTATCCTGTCCAGTCAGACAGTGTTATCCTGTCCAGTCAGACAGTGTTATCCTGTCCAGTCAGACAGTGTTATCCTGTCCAGTCCGACAGTGTTATCCTGTCCAGTCCGACAGTGTTATCCTGTCCAGTCAGACAGTGTTATCCTGTCCAGTCCGACAGTGTTATCCTGTCCAGTCAGACAGTGCTATCCTGTCCAATCAGACAGTGTTATCCTGTCCAGTCAGACAGTGTTATCCTGTCCAGTCAGACAGTGTTATCCTGTCCAGTCAGACAGTGTTATCCTGTCCAGTCAGACAGTGTTATCCTGTCCAGTCAGACATTGTTATCCTGTCCAGTCAGACAGTGTTATCCTGTCCAGTCAGACATTGTTATCCTGTCCAGTCAGACAGTGTTATCCTGTCCAGTCAGACAGTGTTATCCTGTCCAGTCAGACAGTGTTGACCTGTCCAGTAAGACAGTGTTATCCTGTCTAGTCAGACAGTGGTATCCTGTTCAGTCAGACAGTGTTATCCTGTCTAGTCAGTGTTATCCTGTCAGAGACAGTGTTATTCTGTCCAGTCAGACAGTGTTATCCTGTCCAGTCAGACTGTGTTGTCCTGTCCAGTCAGACAGTGTTATCCTGTCCAGTCAGACAGTGTTATCCTGTCCAGTCAGACAGTGTTATCCTGTCCAGTCAGACATTGTTATCCTGTCCAGTCAGACAGTGTTGACCTGTCCAGTCAGACAGTGTTATCCTGTCCAATCAGACTGTGTTGTCCTGTCCAGTCAGACTGTGTTGTCCTGTCCAGTCAGACAGTGTTATCCTGTCCAGTCAGACAGTGTTATCCTGTCCAGTCAGACAGTGTTATCCTGTCCAGTCAGACAGTGTTATCCTGTCCAGTCAGACAGTGCTATCCTGTCCAATCAGACAGTGTTATCCTGTCCAGTCAGACAGTGTTATCCTGTCCAGTCAGACAGTGTTATCCTGTCCAGTCAGACAGTGTTATCCCGTCCAGTCAGACAGTGTTATCCTGTCCAGTCAGACAGTGTTATCCTGTCCAGTCAGACATTGTTATCCTGTCCAGTCAGACTTTGTTATCCTGTCCAGTCAGACAGTGTTATCCTGTCCAGTCAGACATTGTTATCCTGTCCAGTCAGACAGTGTTATCCTGTCCAGTCAGACAGTGTTATCCTGTCCAGTCAGACAGTGTTGACCTGTCCAGTAAGACAGTGTTATCCTGTCCAGTCAGACAGTGTTATCCTGTCCAGTCCGACAGTGTTATCCTGTCCAGTCCGACAGTGTTATCCTGTCCAGTCAGACAGTGTTATCCTGTCCAGTCAGCCAGTGTTATCCTGTCCAGTCAGACAGTGTTATCCTGTCCAGTCCGACAGTGTTATCCTGTCCAGTCAGACAGTGTTATCCTGTCCAATCAGACAGTGTTATCCTGTCCAGTCAGACAGTGTTATCCTGTCCAGTCAGACAGTGTTATCCTGTCCAGTCAGACAGTGTTATCCTGTCCAGTCAGACAGTGTCATCCTGCCCAGTCAGACAGTGTTATCCTGTCCAGTCAGACAGTGTTGACCTGTCCAGTAAGACAGTGTTATTCTGTCTAGTCAGACAGTGTTATCCTGTTCAGTCAGACAGTGTTATCCTGTCTAGTCAGTGTTATCCTGTCAGAGACAGTGTTATTCTGTCCAGTCAGACAGTGTTATCCTGTCCAGTCAGACTGTGTTGTCCTGTCCAGTCAGACAGTGTTATCCTGTCCAGTCAGACAGTGTTATCCTGTCCAGTCAGACATTGTTATCCTGTCCAGTCAGACAGTGTTGACCTGTCCAGTCAGACAGTGTTATCCTGTCCAGTCAGACTGCGTTGTCCTGTCCAGTCAGACTGTGTTGTCCTGTCCAGTCAGACAGTGTTATCCTGTCCAGTCAGACAGTGTTATCCTGTCCAGTCAGCCAGTGTTATCCTGTCCAGTCAGACAGTGTTATCCTGTCCAGTCAGACAGTGTTATCCTGTCCAGTCAGACAGTGTTATCCTGTCCAGTCAGACAGTGCTATCCTGTCCAATCAGACAGTGTTATCATGTCCAGTCAGACAGTGTTATCCTGTCCAGTCAGACAGTGCTATCCTGTCCAGTCAGACAGTGTTATCCTGTCCAGTCAGACAGTGTTATCCTGTCCAGTCAGACAGTGTTATCCTGTCCAGTCAGACAGTGTTATTCTGTCCAGTCAGACAGTGTTATCCTGTCCAGTCAGACAGTGTTATCCTGTCCAGTCAGACATTGTTATCCTGTCCAGTCAGACATTGTTATCCTGTCCAGTCAGACAGTGTTATCCTGTCCAGTCAGACATTGTTATCCTGTCCAGTCAGACAGTGTTATCCTGTCCAGTCAGACAGTGTTATCCTGTCCAGTCAGACAGTGTTGACCTGTCCAGTAAGACAGTGTTATCCTGTCTAGTCAGACAGTGTTATCCTGTTCAGTCAGACAGTGTTATCCTGTCCGGTCAGTGTTATCCTGTCAGAGACAGTGTTATTCTGTCCAGTCAGACAGTGTTATCCTGTCCAGTCAGACTGTGTTGTCCTGTCCAGTCAGACAGTGTTATCCTGTCCAGTCAGACAGTGTTATCCTGTACAGTCAGACCGTGTTATCCTGTCCAGTCAGACATTGTTATCCTGTCCAGTCAGACAGTGTTGTCCTGTCCAGTCAGTGTTATCCTGTCCAGTCAGACAGTGTTATCCTGTCCAGTCAGACTGTGTTGTCCTGTCCAGTCAGACAGTGTTATCCTGTCCAGTCAGCCAGTGTTATCCTGTCCAGTCAGACATTGTTATCCTGTCCAGTCAGACAGTGTTATCCTGTCCAGTCAGACAGTGTTATCCTGTCCAGTCAGACAGTGTTGACCTGTCCAGTCAGACAGTGTTATCCTGTCCAGTCAGACAGTGTTATCCTGTCCGGTCAGTGTTATCCTGTCAGAGACAGTGTTATTCTGTCTAGTCAGACAGTGTTATCCTGTCCAGTCAGACTGTGTTGTCCTGTCCAGTCAGACAGTGTTATCCTGTCCAGTCAGACAGTGTTATCCTGTCCAGTCAGACAGTGTTGTCCTGTCCAGTCAGACTGTGTTGTCCTGTCCAGTCAGACAGTGTTATCCTGTCCAGTCAGACAGTGTTATCCTGTCCAGTCAGACAGTGTTGACCTGTCCAGTAAGACAGTGTTATCCTGTCTAGTCAGACAGTGTTATCCTGTTCAGTCAGACAGTGTTATCCTGTCCGGTCAGTGTTATCCTGTCAGAGACAGTGTTGTTCTGTCCAGTCAGACAGTGTTATCCTGTCCAGTCAGACTGTGTTGTCCTGTCCAGTCAGACAGTGTTATCCTGTCCAGTCAGACAGTGTTATCCTGTCCAGTCAGACAGTGTTGTCCTGTCCAGTCAGACAGTGTTATCCTGTCCAGTCAGACTGTGTTGTCCTGTCCAGTCAGACAGTGTTATCATGTCTAGTCAGACATTGTTATCCTGTCCAGTCAGACATTGTTATCCTGTCCAGTCAGACAGTGTTATCCTGTCCAATCAGACATTGCTATCCTGTCCAGTCAGACAGTGTTATCCTGTCCAGTCAGACAGTGTTATCCTGTCCAGTCAGACACTGTTGACCTGTCCAGTCAGACAGTGTTATCCTGTCCGGTCAGTGTTATCCTGTCAGAGACAGTGTTGTTCTGTCTAGTCAGACAGTGTTATCCTGTCCAGTCAGACTGTGTTGTCCTGTCCAGTCAGACAGTGTTATCCTGTCCAGTCAGACAGTGTTATCCTGTCCAGTCAGACAGTGTTATCCTGTCCAGTCAGACATTGTTATCCTGTCCAGTCAGACAGTGTTATCCTGTCCAGTCAGACAGTGTTATCCTGTCCAGTCAGACAGTGTTATCCTGTCCAGTCAGACTGTGTTGTCTTGTCCAGTCAGACAGTGTTATCCTGTCCAGTCAGACAGTGTTATCCTGTCCAGTCAGACATTGTTATCCTGCTGTCCAGTCAGACATTGTTATCCTGTCCAGTCAGACAGTGTTATCCTGTCCAGTCAGACTGTGTTGTCCTGTCCAGTCAGTGTTATCCTGTCCAGTCAGACAGTGTTGTCCTGTCCAGTCAGACAGTGTTATCCTGTCCAGTCAGACAGTGTTGTCCTGTCTAGTCAGACAGTGTTATCATGTCCAGTGACAGTGTTGTCCTGTCCAGTCAGATAGTGTTATCCTGTCCAGTCAGACAGTGTTATCCTGTCCAGTCAGACAGTGTTATCCTGTCCAGTCATACAGTGTTGTCCTGTCCAGTCAGTGTTATCCTGTCCAGTCAGACAGTGTTGTCCTGTCCAGTCAGACAGTGTTATCCTGTCCAGTCAGACAGTGTTATCCTGTCCAGTCAGACAGTGTTGTCCTGTCCAGTCAGAGAGTGTTATCCTGTCCAGTCAGACAGTGTTGTCCTGTCCAGTCAGACAATGTTGTCCTGTCCAGTCAGACAGTGTTATCCTGTTCAGTCAGACAGTGTTGTCCTGTCCAGTCAGACAGTGTTATCCTGTCCAGTCAGACAGTGTTATCCTGCCCAGTCAGACAGTGTTATCCTGTCCAGTCAGACAGTGTTGTCCTGTCCAATCAGACAGTGTTGTCCTGTCCAGTCAGACAGTGTTATCTTGTCCAGTCAGACATTGTTATCCTGTCCAGTCAGACAGTGTTGTCCTGTCCAGTCAGTGTTATCCTGTCCAGTCAGACAGTGTTGTCCTGTCCAGTCAGACAGTGTTATCCTGTCCAGTCAGACTGTGTTGTCCTGTCCAGTCAGACAGTGTTATCCTGTCCAGTCAGACTGTGTTGTCCTGTCCAGTCAGACAGTGTTATCCTGTCCAGTCAGTGTTATCCGGTCCAGTCAGACAGTGTTATCCTGTCCAGTCAGACAGTGTTGTCCTGTCCAGTCAGACAGTGTTATCCTGTCCAGTCAGACAGTGTTGTCCTGTCTAGTCAGACAGTGTTATCCTGTCCAGTGACAGTGTTGTCCTGTCCAGTCAGACAGTGTTATCCTGTCCAGTCAGACAGTGTTATCCTGTCCAGTCAGACAGTGTTATCCTGTCCAGTCAGACAGTGTTATCCTGTCCAGTCATGCAGTGTTGTCCTGTCCAGTCAGTGTTATCCTGTCCAGTCAGACAGTGATATCCTGTCCAGTCAGACAGTGTTGTCCTGTCCAGTCAGACAGTGTTATCCTGTCCAGTCAGACAGTGTTGTCCTGTCCGGTCAGTGTTATCCTGTCCAGTCTGACAATGTTGTCCTGTCCAGTCAGACAGTGTTATCCTGTCCAGTCAGACAGTGTTATCCTGCACAGTCAGACAGTGTTATCCTGTCCAGTCAGACAGTGTTGTCCTGTCCAATCAGACAGTGAGTGTCCTGTCCAGTCAGACAGTGTTGTCCTGTCCAATCAGACAGTGTTGTCCTGTCCAGTCAGACAGTGTTATCCTGTCCAGTGACAGTGTTGTCCTGTCCAGTCAGACAGTGTTGTCCTGTCCAGTCAGACAGTGTTGTCCTGTCCAGTCAGACAGTGTTATCCGGTCCAGTCATACAGTGTTATCCTGTCCAGTGACAGTGTTGTCCTGTCCAGTCAGACAGTGTTGTCCTGTCTAGTCAGACAGTGTTATCCTGTCCAGTCAGACAGTGTTATCCTGTCCAGTGACAGTGTTGTCCTGTCCAGTCAGACAGTGTTGTCCTGTCCAGTCAGACAGTGTTATCCTGTCCAGTGACAGTGTTGTCCTGTCCAGTCAGACAGTGTTGTCATGTCCAGTCGGACAGTGTTATCCTGCATCGCGCCTGACGCCTGCTGCTCCGCTTTTCAGACCGTCTGCCCGGACAACAAGGACTTTTCGATCCTTCGCTTCCACGTCGGCCCTCCGTACGAGGACATCGCGTTCAAGATCGTCAGCCGCGAGTGGGAGTACTCGTATCGGCGCGGCTTCCGCTGCCAGTTCCACAACAACATCTTCCAGCTGTGGTTCCACTTCAAGCGCTACCGGTACCGGCGCTGAGAGCGGCGCTGCTGCCATCTGTGGGGCAGTCCGTGTACTTGTGTTGTCGATTGTGGTCGAGCGGTGGCAGTCGAGCAGAACGCTGGACTCGGGGGCCGTCCTCGATGGTCTGTCTCGACTCGAGTGGAGGTTTTTATTCATCATGTACCATCATTGTATGCCTTTCTTGCGTACAATTTTCCGAACTGTGACCCGTGAACATAATAGTCAATGTCACTTTCAAGGCATTGGTTCTGTGAGTTGTGCAAGTGTGCATTGTACAATGTACGCACAGGTGTGTACCGTATAATACAAAATGATGTCTACTAACTCACTGTAGTTTCTGATGTTTGGTTGTCAGTGCAGGCGAATGGCCTATTGAGAGCCTCTGTTAATGGTCTATTGATCCTCTGTTAAAGGGAATAGGTCACCTTGAAAGTTGTCCTGAAGTTCAACTATTAGGTGCATCTTGAGCTCAAAACTACGAATATGACTGGTTTGGACAACTGATGGATATATGTGGAGAAAGAAGTCAGTTTCTCTTTCTATTTCACGAGAAATCGTACGATAGCAGCTGGCGTTCTGGCTCCGCCCCGCTCCGCCTGACGCCAAGTACAGTCTCGGACAAGGGGCCGCCGCGGCGCCCGGGCGGCTGAGCGGATATTAACGAGGCGTCGTGACCAGAGACTACGTGCCAGAGAGTGTACCTGCCTCCGGCGGCGAGCGAGATGTCCCGATCGTGGCCCGGAGCAGCGGATATGAAACCGGGCCCACTAGTCCGGTATCGAAATTACTTAACGTAGGGAGGTAATTCTTTCACCACAACCCATTTGAGATCTGCTCTACAAATCTGCTATCTCAGTCCAAAACTCCATGGTAAAGGTGAACTATTCCCTTTAATGGCCTATTGAGAGCCTCTGTTAATGACCTATTGAGAGCCTCTGTTATAATGGCCTATTGAGGGCCTCTGTTAATGGCCTATTGAGAGCATCTGTTAATGGCCTATTGAGAGCCTCTGTTAATGACCTATTAAGAGCCTCTGTTAATGGCCTATTGAGATCCTCTGTTAATGGCCTATTGAGATCCTCTGTTAATGGCCTATTGAGAGCCTCTGTTAATGGCCTATTGAGATCCTCTGTTAATGGCCTATTGAGAGCCTCTGTTAATGGCCTATTGAGAGCCTCTGTTAATGGCCTATTGAGATCCTCTGTTAATGGCCTATTGAGAGCCTCTGTTAATGGCCTATTGAGAGCCTCTGTTAATGGCCTATTGAGAGGCTCTGTTAATGGCCTATTGAGAGCCTCTGTGAATGACCTATTGATAGCCTGTTAATGGCCTATTGAGAGCCTCTGTTAATGGCCTACTGAGAGCCTCTGTCAATGGCCTATTGAGAGCCTCTGTGAATTTGCGCATCGTTCCGCGCCGATCTCAGGAAAACTCGGGCCAACATGGGCCTCGAACGCAGTACCTTCGCGTTACAAGTCGGACGCCGAACCAGCTGAGCCAACTGGTCAACCACTCACGGCGCTGTATAGACAGCTGCAGCCAGCATGCTATCACCGACTCAATGGGTTAAAGGATCGAGTCCGGCTGAACAGCCGAACCATCCTATAGTGGGCTGCTATTTCCAGACCAGACGCAGAAGACTGATATGGTAGGATAAGACAAGACGTATTTTTAAGGCTCGGCCAAAATTGTAAATTTTGGCGTAGTTAGACGATATTTGCAGCTTATTTATATACTGGCAGTGAGCTAATATAGTGAAGAACTTAAATGTTATCTTTATTGGTGCACTTTATTTGGTTAAGAAGAAATACGGTGCCATATTTTCCTTATTTTCAGCATTTGTATCTCCGGATCGAATTTTCAAGCAGGCAAGTCATAATTTTCTGGCTTGAATTTTCGTTTCGCGCGCCAAGAACCTCGAGACTTTTGAAAGAACTTCTGTACAATGAGATACCGAAAAACAAGTGCCGTAGAAATGGTGAAAATTAATTTCAAACCACCTGTGACTTCATGCAACAAGATGTTTACCAATGCTGACAGCTGAAGTATTGTCTTTGCTAATGAGAGAGAGAATGCAGTATCGAAGACACAACGAAACGAAACTCATGCTATCATCGCCCTTCTATACGTTGTGCTGTAATCTGTGAATTTTACACTGTTCCTTGTCATTTCCTTTTCTGTTTCAACCTGTCTGTTGAGCAGCGCAGCGCCCAGCTGGCAGCAGCGCGCCACAGACATGCCATTGTTCTCTATCCGCCTATACGCACTCTTAACGACGGGCTCTGAAAAGCCATGGGTTTACTGTGGATGTTCCCGAATACAATCTAAAATTTACCTCGAACGAACTCGAGGGGTGGAAACACTCGTGGGCGAGGCGCTCCTATGTATTTGGACACCTTCCAAACAAACGGCTGCTTCCGGTAGACAAAAAGCATAGCGGCGGAATACACAATAACGCTCAGATCACAGCGGCGGCCAGCGCGATGAGAATGGATCGTGATCACTGACTGTAGGGGCTGCTGCGCTGTCACCACGACCCGTCCGGCCCGTCACAGTGGGTAGCGACAGTGGATGCTGGACCCCGTCCGGCCCGTCACAGTGGGTAGCGACAGTGGATGCTGGACCCCGTCCGGCCCGTCACAGTGGGTAGCGACAGTGGATGCTGGACCCCGTCCGGCCCGTCACAGTGGGTAGCGACAGTGGATGCTGGACCCCGTCCGGCCCGTCACAGTGGGTAGCGACAGTGGATGCTGGACCCCGTCCGGCCCGTCACAGTGGGTAGCGACAGTGGATGCTGGACCCCGTCCGGCCCGTCACAGTGGGTAACGGCAGTGGATGCTGGACCCCGTCCGGCCCGTCACAGTGGATCAGCTGCTCCGTGATCGGGCCACCGTTCGGCGCTGCATCAGTGGATAACCAGGTCTGCTCCACGGCCGGGAACAGTGCCAATACATCCCACCCACCCCACAGGTACTGACATGGACACGTACAAAACGGCGCGACTCTGACAACCCGGTCCTTCAGAGCCGGAGCTGCCCGGCGGCCGGGCCGGGCCACCCCGGCGACCGGGCCGGGCCACCCCGGCTACCGGGCCGGGCCACCCCGGCTACCGGGCCGGGCCACCCCGGCGACCGAGCCGGGCCACCCCGCGTGAGCGCGCGTAGCTGCAGACGGGGGTGGCGCTCACTGATAATACTGCACCCTGTCCCGGCTGGCCATCGCACCACAGAAGGTTTAAACATTGGACACGTCAGCACCGGCCCAATGGCAGACCAGGAGCGCGTGCGGATATACGCTCCGAGCCTGTCATGACGTCACAGTCTGAAGTGAGTCTTCTCAGTCCACACTGGGCACGGTCCGCCGCCTAGCTGGGGAAGGCGATCGGCAGGATGTCCGTGTAGTGGCTCACGAAGTGGACCTCGATGCCCTCCCGGATGAAGTCCGGCAGGTCTTCGAAGTCCTTTCGGTTCTCCTCAGGCATACAGATGATCTTGATTTCCGCCCGCTTCGCCTGTTGATATAGCAGAAACAGAGTCAATATAAAGTGCATATCATTCACTATTCGCAATACAGGTAGTTATTTGACTTTGTGGTAGGTAAATATAAACACATTGCTTCATAGTTTGTCGCGTTAAAAAGACTGTGCGGGTTACAAGTTGTTCTGCCTCTACCCCACCATAGAAACTACCTCTGACCACGTCCTATATCTGAGATGACCCGGAGTGCGTGTGGAAGCGCCACTTACGGCGATCACTTTCTCCTTGATTCCTCCGACGGGCAGTATTTTGCCGGTGAGGGAGAGCTCTCCAGTCATGGCCAGGTCCTGGCGCACGGACTGGCCGCGAGACAGCGAGAGAAGCGCCGTCACCAGCGTACAGCCCGCGCTGGGACCGTCCTTCGGAGTGGCTCCCTGTACAGACAGACGTACAGGCTGTGTCATAACAATGTCACCAGCGTACAGCCCGCGCTGGGACCGTCCTTCGGAGTGGCTCCCTGTACAGACAGACGTACAGGCTGTGTCATAACAACGTCACCAGCGTACAGCCCGCGCTGGGACCGTCCTTCGGAGTGGCTCCCTGTACAGAGTACAGACAGACGTACAGGCTGTGTCATAACAACGTCACCAGCGTACAGTCCGCGCTGGGACCGTCCTTCGGAGTGGCTCCCTGTACAGAGTACAGACAGACGTACAGGCTGTGTCATAACAACGTCACCAGCGTACAGCCCGCGCTGGGACCGTCCTTCGGAGTGGCTCCCTGTACAGAGTACAGACAGACGTACAGGCTGTGTCATACCAACGTCACCAGCGTACAGCCCGCGCTGGGACCGTCCTTCGGAGTGGCTCCCTGTACAGACAGACGTACAAAGTGTGGTAGTACACTGAAGAGAATCCCAGATGACTCGGCAAAAACGGCAAAACGCAGAAAGTAATAGGTGCATTCTAATTTAAGAATACTGAGCTACCTTCGCATATTTAGCATACCGAACACGAACACAGGGGGTGTGGGGGCAGTGGACGGCCTGAAGCCACCCGCTCGTGGCGTCCCCTTACCTCAGGAATATGCAGGTGGATACGGTTGCTCAACAGGAAGGCGTTGCCCGGCTCCAGGCTATCCAGCAGCTTCTTACAGTAGCTATGCGCGATCTGGATGCTCTCCTTCATAACGTCTCCGAGCCTGCCGGTGGCCTCGAACGAGCCGCGCTTGGACTCCCCCACGGCGGACGATTCTATGTAGAGCGTCGAGCCGCCCATCGCAGTCCAGGCGAGTCCACACACCACGCCGGGGGGAGTCTCCTGGTACATGCGGTCGCTGGTGAAGATGGGCTTGCCGACGTATTCGGGTAGGCTCGTGGTGTCGACCGTCATCTTTTCAGCTTCTTCCTTCACAAGCTTGAACGCTGACTTCCGCATGATCTGCAATATCAAATGCTGAGGCTTAGCACTGCAGACCACAACCCCGAACTACAACGAAAGGGTGGTCAGGACGTGTTGAGCCTGTGTGACAATCCATTTTAAACAATGTCATCAACGACCCAGCAAATGAGATTCGTTGAAGTCATTAGCAACGCCATGACCAGAAGCGTCGAATGAGTGCACCACAGCCTATATAAAGATACACAGCGAAGGCCATCGTTATGCAGTGCGACGCAACAGACCACCGGGTTATAACCACGGGTTATAACCACCGGGTTATAACCACGTTCGATCCGACCCGGGTGGTGTCGTGCTCGTACCTTCTCGATCTGTTTCTGCAGGTTTCGCACGCCGGACTCTCGGCAGTAGGAGCGGATCAAGGTGCCGAGGGCGCCGTCCGTGATTGCGACAGACTCCTCCGTCACTCCCGTGTCTGACCGGGCCTACCGGACACGGACAACAGGATCAGTATCACTGATGCTGCGGCGGCTCCACCAGCCGGCTCAGTCGCTGACGCTGACGAACGGCCCGGTCAGTAACATTGACACCACAGGGACCCGCGCTCATCAGACATGCAAACTGTAGCAGATGTGCTTATCATGTACTGCTCACATCAGAGTGCTATATGCAGAGTATGGCAAGGATAGGGCCCATATAAGGTCAAGGTTTGATACAAACCCAAACGTTTGTATTCACGTCACGATGCCACGTCACGATGCCACGTCACGATACCACGTCACGATCCACTCCCCATGACGTCACCCAGGTAACCACGTATGTCCGGGTAACAGCTCTGCCAGCCCACCTGCGGAATGATGTACTGCCTGGCGATGTTGAGTTTCTCCTCCGCCACGTATCCGGAGACCTCGATCATCTCCATCCTGTCTCGGAGCGGGTCAGGGATCGTGTCCAGCACGTTCGCCGTGCAGATGAACAGCACCTGCATACATACAGACACAGTCACAAGGCACAACTACAGGCACATGCGAGTGTGTCGTGTCGCATATACTGTACACACAATAGCTTGACGGACCTTGAAGGACCTTGCCGGACCTTGACGGACCTTGCCGGACCTTGACGGACCTTGGCGGACCTTGACGGACCTTGCCGGACCTTGCCGGACCTTGACGGACCTTGACGGACCTTGACGGACCTTGACGGACCTTGACGGACCTTGACGGACCTTGGCGGACCTTGACGGACCTTGACGGACCTTGACGGACCTTGACGGACCTTGACGGACCTTGGCGGACCTTGACGGACCTTGACGGACCTTAATGGACCTTGACAGACCTTGACGGACCTTGACGGACCTTGACGGACCTTGACGGACCTTGACGGACCTTGACGGACCTTAATGGACCTTGACAGACCTTGGCGGACCTTGACGGACCTTGACGGACCTTGACGGACCTTGACGGACCTTGGCGGACCTTGACGGACCTTGACGGACCTTGACAGACCTTGACGGACCTTGACGGACCTTGACAGACCTTAATGGACCTTGACGGACCTTGACGGACCTTGACGGACCTTGACGGGCCTTGGCGGACCTTGACGGACCTTGACGGACCTTGACGGACCTTGACGGACCTTGACAGACCTTGCCGGACCTTGCCGGACCTTGACGAACCTTGACGGACACGCCCAGAGCGCGTCCTCGAAGAACCGCACAAGGCTAGGAGAGTCTCCGCGCTCCCAAACACGATCAGAGCCTGGGGGCCTCGCCTGCTTGTTTTCGACAGCGATCTGTCGCTTTTCGCGATTTTCCGCTGCGATAAACTCAAGACATTGCACTTCTAGGAATATCGGAAATGTCTGCGGCAGTGACATCCTATTTACCAAATGACTCTGATTGCTAAGACCAATGCACAAATCGTTACAATGTGAAAACTAGACTTTGGCTGCGATACAAATGAAAACTCCCAGTCGGTACAGCTTTGCCCCGGTGCCTTGTGACCAGCCTGCCGGCAGCCCTGCCACCGCGGCCGGTCCGGAGAGGGGGCGACCGACTGACCTTGGACAGGTCGACCGGGACGTCCAGGTAGTGGTCCAGGAAGTTGGCGTTCTGCTCCGGATCCAGCAGCTCCAGCAGTGCTGACGTCGGGTCGCCCTGGTAGCCCCTGCGAGCCAAACATGTCATCTGGTAAACCAAATACAGCACTGGTATCCCCCAAATACAGCCCTGTTATCCCCAAATACAGCCCTGGTATCCCCCAAATACAGCCCTGGTATCCCCCAAATACAGCCCTGGTATCCCTCAAATACAGCCCTGGTATCCCCAAATACAGCCCTGGTATCCCCCAAATACAGCCCTGGTATCCCCCAAATACAGCCCTGGTATCCCCCAAATACAGCCCTGGTATCCTCCAAATACAGCCCTGGTATCCTCTGCAGACCTGACATGGCTCTGTTAAGCCAAGCGAGCCAAATAACTCCACAATACAAAAAGGACGATGACTGAGTGCTATAGCAATATCAAACAGTTCTGACAAAACTACAGAAATGGTTTACGTACTAAACCATCCATCCCTTGCGATAACACAAATAAAGCACACCACAGACTCGTTTACCACTCACTTTCCAATCTTGTCCACCTCATCGATCAGTACCAGCGGGTTCTCCGTCTTGACCTTCTTCAGGCACTGGATCATCTTTCCCGGCATGGCGCCAACATAAGTCCTGCAGTTACATAGACAGGCGTCATACCCTGGTACATAGACAGGCGTCATACCCTGGTACGACCGGCGTCATACCCGGGTACGGCCGGCGTCATACCCGGGTACATACGGCGTCATACCCGGGTACGGCCGGCGTCATACCCGGGTACGGCCGGCGTCATACCCGGGTACATACGGCGTCATACCCGGGTACGGCCGGCGTCATACCCTGGTACAGCTGGCGTCATACCCGGGTACGGACGGCGTCATACCCTGGTACGACAGGCGTCATACCCTGGTACGACCGGCGTCATACCCGGGTACGGACGGCGTCATACCCTGGTACGGACGGCGTCATACCCTGGTACGGACGGCGTCATACCCTGGTACGGACGGCGTCATACCCTGGTACGGACGGCGTCATACCCTGGTACGGACGGCGTCATACCCTGGTACGGACGGCGTCACATACATCGGCAGACACAGGGCGACGGCAGCAATGTTTCGGTCTCAGCTGATGAAGGTAATCAGGTGCTGTGTATTGTGACTGCCACTACTTCGATAAACTTCAGGGAAACAGACGAAACTTCAAACAAAGTAACTAATGTAATACTTCGTTTAAGTGAGGTGGCTGTGCAATATGCACACCGCTGATCATCAACGCTATTCCAAGGATATCTTTATTACGGAAATACAGATACATTTTTCGCCTGTACAAAATATGGGAACCACGCAACAAACATGAATAGAGATTGGACATGTATATTGAGTTTGATGCTGGTAAATTCGGAGCTCACCTGCGGTGTCCTTTGATCTCTGCCACATCATACATGCCGCCGACGCTGAACCGGAAGTACTCCCTGTTCAGCGCACGTGCGATCGAGCGCGCGATGCTGGTTTTTCCCACGCCCGGAGGCCCGTGGAAACAGAGGATCTTTCCGTGAGTGCCTCCCTTCAGCTTGCTCACGGCGATAAACTCTGAAATAGCGCGAGACAGGCGCAATCAGTGCAATCGTCCTACACAAATACCAGGCAACAACAACAGTTTCACCTTTTACAGAAATGGCACAACCTATCTGTAGTGTAGCCACTACTAAGCTTACCGTCTAGAGACTACACTACAAATCCGGCCTACCAGTGTGATAGTTTGAACCTGTCACCACTCGCGACACCCGGTCAGCCAGCCGCCACTGACCGAGGATGCGCTTCTTGACGTCGTCCATGCCGTAGTGGTCCTCGTCCAGTATCTGAGAGGCCATGTCCAGGTCGAGGCGCTCCTCACTGTGCGTCCCGAACGGCAGACCCGTTAGCCAGTCGAGGTAGTTCCGCGTCACACTGTCGGCAGGGAGACGCTGTCAGCACCGGAGAACAATCACCACAGATTAGTCAGCAACGGAGAACAATTATAACCACAGATCAGTCAGCGCCGGAGAACAATAACCACAGATCAGTCAGCACCGGAGAATAATAACCACAGATCAGTCAGCACCGGAGAACAATAACCACAGATCAGTCAGCACCGGAGAACAATAACCACAGATCAGTCAGCGCCAGGCTGCAGTAAACACCGACCAGCCAGCACCGGAGAAAAATCACCACAGATCAGTCAGCACCGGAGAACAATCACCACAGATCAGTCAGTGCCAGGCTGCAGTAAATACCGACTAGCCAGCACCGGAGAACAATCACCACAGATCAGTTAGCACCGGAAAACAATAACCACAGATCAGTCAGCACCGGAGAACAATAACCACATATCAAGTCAGCGCCGGAGAACAATAACCACAGATCAGTCAGCACCGGAGAACAATAACTACAGATCAGTCAGCGTCGGAGAACAATAACCACATATCAGTCAGCGCCGGAGAACAATAACCACATATCAGTCAGCGCCGGAGAACAATAACAACATATCAGTCAGCGCCGGAGAACAGTAACCACAGATCAGTAAGCACCGGAGAACAATAACCACATATCAGTCAGCACCGGAGAACAATAACCACAGATCAGTCAGCACCGGAGAACAATAACCACAGATCAGTCAGCACCGGAGAACAATAACCACAGATCAGTCAGCACCGGAGAACAATAACCACAGATCAGTCAGCACCGGAGAACAATAACCACAGATCAGTCAGCACCGGAGAACAATAACCACAGATCAGTCAGCACCGGAGAACAATAACCACAGATCAGTCAGCACCGGAGAACAATAACCACAGATCAGTCAGCACCGGAGAACAATAACCACAGATCAGTCAGCACCGGAGAACAATAACCACAGATTAGTCAGCACCGGAGAACAATAACCACATATCAGTCAGCACCGGAGAACAATAACCACAGATCAGTCAGCACCGGATAACAATAACCACAGATCAGTCAGCACCGGATAATAATAACCACAGATCAGTCAGCGCCGGAGAACAATAACCACAGATCAGTCAGCACCGGAGAACAATAACTACAGATCAGTCAGCGCCGGAGAACAATAACCACATATCAGTCAGCACCGGATAACAATATCCACAGATCAGTCAGCACCGGAGAACAATAACCACAGATCAGTCAGCACCGGAGAACAATAACCACATATCAGTCAGCACCGGATAACACTATCCATAGATCAGTCAGCACCGGAGAACAATAACCACAGATCAGTCAGCGCCAGGCCACAGTAAACACCGGCCAGCCAGCACGGGGCAGCTCCGGTACGATGATCACTGTCGGTACGATTATCACTATCGGTACGATTATCACTGTCGGTACGATTATCACTGTCGGTACGATTATCACTATCGGTACGATTATCACTATCGGTACGGTTATCACTGTCGGTACGATTATCACTGTCGGTACGATTATCAATATCGGTACGATTATCACTATCGGTACGATTATCACTGTCGGTGCGATTATCGCTGTCGGTACGATTATCACTATCGGTACGATTATCACTATCGGTACGATTATCACTATCGGTACGATTATCACTATCGGTACGATTATCACTGTCGGTACGATTATCACTATCGGTACGATTATCACTATCGGTACGATTATCACTGTCGGTACGATTATCACTATCGGTACGATTATCACTATCGGTACGGTTATCACTGTCGGTACGATTATCACTGTCGGTACGATTATCACTGTCGGTACGATTATTATCGCGCCATGAGCAGATTATCAGCGGTCACATACATACATTCGAATCAGATGATTCGGGTGTTTCGGGCGTCTCGGCTGATGATGGCGACATACTTTAGGACAACATAAATTAATTGGGATGGATTTATATTCGTCCAATGACAAAGGATACCGTAAACGGACGGCTTACTTGAACTCCATCGAATGGTTATCCAGGAAACCCAGCTTGCCGATCTCCTCTTCAATAACCTCCATCACGTCCTTAGGCACTTGCTTGTCCTGAAAACGACACCAACGGTGGACAAAAGAGCATTTCCAAACAATCAAATGACGAACGTTGCGTTGCAATCCGAACGCACAAGGCAAGTCATTACATATTGTGTCAACATACACCCTTATAATTCAGCAAAAGAGAAGTCGGACGGGAACCGCTTCAAAACATGTTGTTGTAACTGAGCCGCCTGAGGCGTATTCGTGTCAGCATCAAAAGGGAGATATCGCACACACCTTGATTCTTTCGCGGAACTTCTCCTCGATCGCCTGCTTGTCGTCCTTTTCCAGTCCCAGCTCCTTCTTTATCACCTGTAAACACGAGTCAGGGTGTCGGATTAAAGAAAACGCCGTATTTCCACCGCATGACAATTAATACAAACACTGTGTGAATAATCAATCAGGAGTATTCTCGACCCATATTTTTGTCATCGACTCAACACTGACTAAAAAGCTACCGTTTCCTACATAACATATTCACCTCTGCCGTGGATGGAGCGCCGAATTGACCGTAATAGTCTGTATGCTCACTAGCACAAATACCATCACCGTGACCGCGAGAACGAGGGGGAGACAGCACCCGTGTCAGTCTCTAACCTTGAGCTGCTCGTTGAGCATGAACTTGCGGTGCTGGGTCTTGACCTTCTCCTCCACCTCCCGTCCGATCTTCTGCTGCAGCTTGCTCAGCTCCAACTCCTTCTTCAACATGGACAGCGCCAGCATCAGCCGTTTGGGGATGTTGGTCTCGTCGAGCACCTTCTGCACCTCGTCCGGCTCGCTGGCGGTGAGCGCCGCGCCCAGGTCGCTCAGGTAGACGGGGTTGTCGACGACGCGCTGTCCCTGAGCCACCATCTGCTGTACACTCTCCCGGTACAGCGGGTTCAGCGCGATGATGTCCCGCACCGTCTTCACGATCTCCTGGGTCAGCGCCTGCGACAGACGGCGGACACACGGGGCGGGGTCACATATAACACCGTCACACAGACACGGGGCAGACGGGGCACACGGGGCGGGGTCACATATAACACCGTCACACAGACACGGGGCAGACGGGGCACACGGGGCGGGGTCACATATAACACCGTCACACAGACACGGGGCAGACGGGGCAGACGGGGCAGACGGGACAGACGGGGCAGACGGGGCAGGCGGGGCAGACGGGGCGGGGTCACATATAACACCGGCACACAGACACGGGGCAGACGGGGCAGACGGGGCAGACGGGTCAGACGGGGCGGGGTCACATATAACACCGGCACACAGACACGGGGCAGACTGGGCAGACGGGGCAGACGGGGCAGACGGGGCAGACGGGGCAGACGGGGCGGGGTCACATATAACACCGGCACACAGACACGGGGCAGACTGGGCAGACGGGGCGGGGTCACATATAACACCGTCACACAGACACGGGGCAGACGGGGCAGACGGGGCAGACGGGGCAGACGGGGCAGACGGGGCGGGGTCACATATAACACCGGCACACAGACACGGGGCAGACGGGGCAGACGGGGCAGACGGGGCAGACGGGGCAGACGGGGCAGAAGGGGCAGAAGGGGCAGACGGGGCAGACGGGGCAGACGGGGCAGACGGGGCAGACGGGGCAGACGGGGCAGTTGCAGCGCCAACAGCGTGCATTGACGGTGACGCTGTGGTAAAACAATGTGCTGGGATACACGATGGGGAGATGGGAATTGGATGTATCAATCGTTGGATCTACGGTGGATTTGAAGTTTTATAATGCTCACTGCAGCAAGGAATGCTTTTGGAATTTAAATGGAAACAACAATATTGATCGTCAGCACGAGTAGCATCGAACAAGCCATACAGCGTTACCGTAAACCAAGGAACCGATATTTGAACATCTTAAAAAACGTGGGTTCCGATTTTGTTTACTTTTCTGAAAATGTCATGTTAGATAACATACATAATAAATCGGTAGCACCCAGAAACGTCGTCTACCATCCAGCACTCACCTTTACCTCCTCATTGTGCTCAAACTTCTCATGCGTCACATTCTCCACCTGCACCATCAGCAGACTGTCTGAGAGCTGCACCGGCGGCCTCTCCGCCTGCTGCTCCACCTTCTCCGCCTGCTGCTCCGCCTGCTCCGCCTGTTCCTCCTTCTCCACCTTCTCCGCCTGCTGGTCCAGCTGGTCGGCCGCCTGCTCCACGGCCGGCTGTTCCTCGGCGGGCGGAGGGGTGTCTGCGACGCCGCGTCGCCGCCGCCGCCGCCGCTGCAGGCCGCTCAGGCCGCTCAGGCCCGACTCCGGAGGAGGCTCCGTTGGTGACGTGATGGACGTACGGAACCCAGGGAAGTTCAGCTTCAGCACTGCGGTCAGACGGGGCCGGGGGGTGGACGTGCGGAACCCAGGGAAGTTCAGCTTCAGCACTGCGGTCAGACGGGGCCGGGGGGTGGACGTGCGGAACCCAGGGAAGTTCAGCTTCAGCACTGCGGTCAGACGGGGCCGGGGGGTGGACGTGCGGAACCCAGGGAAGTTCAGCTTCAGCACTGCGGTTAGACGGGGCAGGGGGTGGGCGCGGAGCGGGGGTCTCACACTGGAAGGCAGACGGCACGAAGCTGCATGACATACTGCGTAGTATATGTATGAGTACTGTTAGTGTGCAGTGACATACGTTACATTTAAGATTGTCATCAAAGGCAAAGCGTTATCCAGCAAAAATGGCATACATGGAATTTTATAAAGTATCAACACTGCTGACCACACTGATTACAAATTAAGATGACACTGTAAGGATTTCTGAACTAACGTGATGCTACGCTTAGCATGGTAAACTGAGTGCCAGTTGACCAAGTCTCGTTTAGTCCAAATCCAATGACGTGAGCGGCGCCGCGTGTCGTCTTACCGCTGTCGTTGACGGGCGGCGCCGTCTCGACCCCTGCGTCGGCGTCCTCCGGCAGCGGCAGGACGGCGCGGACCCGCCGGTGCGCCATCACGATCATACGCAGCTTGTCCCCCAGGTCCTGCAGCTCGTGGATCTGCACAAACGTTCCCACCGGGTGGATGTCCGAGAGACGGGAGACCACCTCGTCGTCACTGCGCGGAGACGCGACTGGTCAGTTACAGGAGACAAGGAGACAAGACAGCCGAGTTAAAGCAGAGACAGGGCACAACTGGTCAGGTACACCAGAGGGGAATATAGTCAGGGCACAACTGGTCAGGTACACCAGAGGAGAGAGACAGGGCACAACTGGTCAGGTACACCAGAGGAGATAGACAGGGCACAACTGGTCAGGTACACCAGAGGAGAGAGACAGGGCACAACTGGTCAGGTACACCAGAGGAGATAGACAGGGCACAACTGGTCAGGTACACCAGAGGAGATAGACAGGGCACAACTGGTCAGGTACACCAGAGGGGAATATAGTCAGGGCACAACTGGTCAGGTACACCAGAGGAGATAGACAGGGCACAACTGGTCAGGTACACCAGAGGAGAGAGACAGGGCACAACTGGTCAGGTACACCAGAGGAGATAGACAGGGCACAACTGGTCAGGTACACCAGAGGGGAATATAGTCAGGGCACAACTGGTCAGGTACACCAGAGGAGATAGACAGGGCACAACTGGTCAGGTACACCAGAGGAGATATACAGGGCACAACTGGTCAGGTACACCAGAGGAGAGAGACAGGGCACAACTGGTCAGGTACACCAGAGGAGAGAGACAGGGCACAACTGGTCAGGTACACCAGAGGAGATAGACAGGGTACAACTGGTCAGGTACACCAGAGGAGATAGACAGGGCACAACTGGTCAGGTACACCAGAGGAGAGAGACAGGGCACAACTGGTCAGGTACACCAGAGGAGATAGACAGGGCACAACTGGTCAGGTACACCAGAGGGGAATATAGTCAGGGCACAACTGGTCAGGTACACCAGAGGAGAGAGACAGGGCACAACTGGTCAGGTACACCAGAGGAGATAGACAGGGTACAACTGGTCAGGTACACCAGAGGGGAATATAGTCAGGGCACAACTGGTCAGGTACACCAGAGGAGATAGACAGGGTACAACTGGTCAGGTACACCAGAGGAGATAGACAGGGTACAATTGGTCAGGTACACCAGAGGAGATAGACAGGGTACAACTGGTCAGGTAAACCAGAGGGGAATATAGTCAGGGCACAACTGGTCAGGTACACCAGAGGAGATAGACAGGGTACAACTGGTCAGGTACACCAGAGGAGATAGACAGGGTACAACTGGTCAGGTACACCAGAGGAGATATACAGGGCACAACTGGTCAGGTACACCAGAGGAGATAGACAGGGCACAACTGGTCAGGTACACCAGAGGAGAGAGACAGGGCACAACTGGTCAGGTACACCAGAGGAGATAGACAGGGCACAACTGGTCAGGTACACCAGAGGAGAGAGACAGGACACAACTGGTCAGGTACACCAGAGGAGATAGACAGGGCACAACTGGTCAGGTACACCAGAGGAGAGAGACAGGGCACAACTGGTCAGGTACACCAGAGGAGATAGACAGGGCACAACTGGTCAGGTACACCAGAGGAGATAGACAGGGCACAACTGGTCAGGTACACCAGAGGAGATAGACAGGGCACAACTGGTCAGGTACACCAGAGGAGATAGACAGGGCACAACTGGTCAGGTACACCAGAGGAGATAGACAGGGCACAACTGGTCAGGTACACCAGAGGAGATAGACAGGGCACAACTGGTCAGGTACACCAGAGGAGAGAGACAGGGCACAACTGGTCAGGTACACCAGAGGAGAGAGACAGGGCACAACTGGTCAGGTACACCAGAGGAGATAGACAGGACACAACTGGTCAGGTACACCAGAGGAGATAGACAGGGCACAACTGGTCAGGTACACCAGAGGAGATAGACAGGGCACAACTGGTCAGGTACACCAGAGGAGAGAGACAGGGCACAACTGGTCAGGTACACCAGAGGAGATAGACAGGGCACAACTGGTCAGGTACACCAGAGGAGATAGACAGGGCACAACTGGTCAGGTACACCAGAGGGGAATATAGTCAGGGCACAACTGGTCAGGTACACCAGAGGAGATAGACAGGGCACAACTGGTCAGGTACACCAGAGGAGAGAGACAGGGCACAACTGGTCAGGTACACCAGAGGAGATAGACAGGACACAACTGGTCAGGTACACCAGAGGAGATAGACAGGGCACAACTGGTCAGGTACACCAGAGGAGATAGACAGGGCACAACTGGTCAGGTACACCAGAGGAGATAGACAGGGCACAACTGGTCAGGTACATCAGAGGAGAGAGACAGGGCACAACTGGTCAGGTACACCAGAGGAGATAGACAGGGCACAACTGGTCAGGTACACCAGAGGAGATAGACAGGGCACAACTGGCCAGGTACACCAGAGGAGATAGACAGGGCACAACTGGTCAGGTACACCAGAGGAGATAGACAGGGCACAACTGGTCAGGTACATCAGAGGAGAGAGACAGGGCACAACTGGTCAGGTACACCAGAGGAGATAGACAGGGCACAACTGGTCAGGTACACCAGAGGAGATAGACAGGGCACAACTGGCCAGGTACACCAGAGGAGATAGACAGGGCACAACTGGTCAGGTACACCAGAGGAGATAGACAGGGCACAACTGGTCAGGTACACCAGAGGAGATAGACAGGGCACAACTGGTCAGGTACACCAGAGGAGATAGACAGGACACAACTGGTCAGGTACACCAGAGGAGAGAGACAGGGCACAACTGGTCAGGTACACCAGAGGAGATAGACAGGGCACAGCCCAGATACAGTAGGGCAGCTAAGGCACGTATCCTATAGTAACAAAACAACAGAAGAGCGATGTGCAGGGCACACAGGTCATGGTGGTGTA